>JAYDYQ010000560.1:0-17300 GCA_034814905.1 Penstemon davidsonii | reverse complement strand
AAACATCTGACAACAGCGAAAGATCAACTGATAAGTATGGCATAAAGGTTTATGAAAGAAAAGATTATCAGGTCCCTGATAACTCTGTGAAAATAGAGTTATCGCGTGTACTTTTCAGACTTAAATGAGTGTTTTTCTTAAGTATTTGTGAGTCGTTTGGGATTTTAGTGCATATTTCATTTATTAGAGTCGATTCACAAGTTTAATCAATTCTTGAGAATAATCTTTGATTTTGACACTAATTCGATATGTTTTCTTATAGGAAATAAATCGGGTCAGTGAAATCCAATTTAACTAGAGGTCCATGAGGGAAATATTGCAAAAGATGACCAAGAAATCTCAAGATTGATCATTTTGATTTTTGAGGGTGTCAATGGTACAAAGAAATAAAAAGCAGGGGCTGAAAATGCAAATGAAAGCTAATCTTGACAAATTGAGAACTTGTTGCGGCAGATTTAAGTTATTCAAACTTAGTGGGCTGGCCCAATTAAGCCTTAGCGGAGATTCAAAAAGAAATTATGAGCCAATCCATTGAAGGACTCCTACTACACGTAGGAATAAGGGGTAGAACGAGGAGATATACACACATAACGCATCATAGCAGAGAAATTTAACAGAGGAGGAACCTCTAGAAAAAAACACGACTTACTGGAGAAAAGAATTGAGAGCATCACACTTCGGCTATTTTCCCTTTATTTTTGATTTAGAGAAAACCATGAACTATTTTCTCGTTATTTTCGTTACTTTTGATATTATGAACTAATTCCGTTCAGTCTAGGGTTTTTACGGATCCATGTTTATCGAATAATGTTTTGTTTGCTTTCCTAGTTTTAATTTAGTGATTTTCGATCGGTTTCTACATATCGATATTCGTTTATCTAATTTCGTGCTAATTACTTTCAAATTGACTAATCACCTATTTGATTGTTTACTTTTTCTTGATTGAACCTGGGAAGGGAATATTGAACAGAAGAGAAATTAGGTAGTGTGTTGCTTGTTAGGATTGGAATATACCCGACACTCCCATATCCAAATTAGGTTATATGATTTATGCATGTTATTAATTATACTAACTTAGGAATAAGATTAGTAAGTTAATTGCATAGGTTGTTGAGTGATTCGGAAGACACTTAAGGATAGAAGTGAACCCTAGGATAGCGAATAAGAATCACTAGTTAAAATTAGGAAATGAGTCGACATTAGGAGAATAACATTGGTGAAGTTTAAACTCTAGACACTTTTCTCATTGATTTTCTCCTTAGCACTTTAATTGTCATCTTTAGATTAATTAATTTTTAGTTTTAGTAGTTAGTAAGTCAACCAACAATAATATTTCATCTTAGTTGAATTAGAATAGGAATTAAAGTAGGGAATTTGGTAGAAATTTAGTTTCAAGTCCTCGTGGGTTCGACACTCTACTTACTCTTTATTACTTGTTCGATACGTGCACTTGCGTTTATTTGAGTGTGTAAAATCCGCAACAGTCCCACCGGGCGTGCCAAAATATTGTTTGCTATAAATTTTGTCTGGCTTGCCTTGATGTGCAATTGACTCGATGTGAAATAAAATAAGTGTGGGGCGTGCCAATGTCTATGCGTGCAAACATAACTGTTTAAAATGGACATTATGTGATAAATATGAAACATAAATCAATGTCCTGACAAGGTTCACAACTTTTAGTTATTGGTTATTTATAAACATTTTTTTCTGAAAAGGAGTTCATCTGCTACATGGTGGACAAAATCTCGAGTAGAGTCTAGTAGATTAGACTGTCGTTACACCAAAATGTAAGGGCCACAATGTTTTACCCGTGCTCGTTGATATGATAATTGTGATTTTTCTTTGTAGTGCAAGTTCTCTAGATTAAATTATGGTGGAAGAGATCTCGATTAGTTATAGATCTTATGAATTGGTTATTGGCATCAAGATTTTTATGTTATTGCTTGTTGTTTTATTATAAGGGATATATATATATGTATATATATATATATATATATATATATATATATATATTATAAATAATTAAATTTTAATGTATCACCTATAAAATAAATATTCATTTAACACTCATCGAAAATTCAAGTTGAACACAAAATACACCATACACGTTATGTTGATTTAGTTATATGTCAATCTAATTTTTGGATTTTCTAATTCTATTACTATTTTTGCAATTTTTGTGAATCAACTGAAGATATATTTAAGTACAGACAAGTTTACTCTAACTTGTTGTCTAGTAATTGAGGACAATATATATAATATCTATAGTTATGATTTTTTTTCGTTGATTTTAGTCAAAATCATGTTGTAATATTAGTTCTAAAATAAGATGTTAGCACATTTCACATTAATATTCAAATACTATAAATTAATACTATTATGTTTTTCATATTAGTCTTAATTGGCTTTTTTTTCTCTAAATTATAATTACTTATAAATTGCACTAAACAATGATATTATACTAAAATAAAATATATACATTCATTATAATCTCTCTAGAAATTCTCAATTAATTTCATTGGATTATAGGGTTTACTTCAAGCAAAATTGCCTATGCAGGAAGTAGATTCAAATTGAAATCCTGAACAAAGCATTTTTTAATCCCTCTCTTACGACAGAACCTACTATGCGTTCCAAATACTTATGGCTTCGTGAACCTCCCCTTGCACTTCTCGCACTCATTTTCCATATTTTCACGTCTTGGCGGCATTTGTATTAGCTTTATCCACGTCTTTGTTCTCTGTCCGTACTGAACCGCGACTAACAACGGGTTAACCCAGCGTAATCTGTTCTCCTTCCTTTTATGGTTGGACTTATGTCCCCTCAATGCGAAGTAAGTATCTAACCCTTTTCCGCATGTGCAACAAACGTGCGGCTTTCATGCTTCTTGGACTGGCCTCTTGTGAGCTTCATTTCCTTTGTTGGATTAATGGACGTTTTGATCCGCACTTAGGATGATCAGCTTATTTGGAGACGGAGATTACTTGGGGGAAACTCTTTGCAGCTATGATTTGGACAATGTGGAAGTCACGAAACAAGAAGATATTTGAGCATAAAGTTGGTTATCATATAACATATAAATACTTGTTCAGTTAGAAATTAGTTGTAAAATATCCTATTATAATATGTTGGAGTACTACACAACTATCTTTTCTCTTAGGAGACTAAAAAACAATGCTAACATTTTTATTGCATTTCAAAAACAATGGTTTTATTTTGCTACCAATTTTGCGTCAATGTCAGGTGCTATATCTCCATTTTGAACATTTTGTTCCCTTTATTGCTTATTTCCTTCATCATTTAGTATGTCTCATTTAACTCCATAATGTTAATATCAGCATTCTTTTGGTATGCAATGTGAAACATTCATGTTAAACTTAGGTTTAAGGTTAGTCGCGCAACATTTCAAGAGTCTAGTGTTGCATGACGTGCACAAAGATTGCGCTGAGTTTCACTATGACTATTGTACTCGTACATAATCCTTAAACCCACACAACTTTTAGTTATTGGTTTATTTATTATATTTTTTTCTGAAAAGTAGTTCCTCTGCACAAATAAGAATACATGGTGGACAAAATCTCGAGTAGAGTCTAGTAGATTAGACTGTCGTTGCACCAAAATTTAAGGGCCCCAATGTTTTACCCGTGCTCGTTGATATGATAATTGTGATTTTTCTTTGTAGTGCAAGTTCTCTAGATTAAATTATGATTGAAGCGATCTCGATTGGTTATAGATCTTATGAATTGATTATTGCCATTAAGATTTTTATGTTGATGCTTGTTGTTTTATTATATGCCATATATATATATATATATATATATATAAATAATTAAATTTCACTGTATCACCTATAAAATAAATATTCATTTATCACTCATTGAAATTTCAAGTTGAACACAAAATACACCATACACGTTATCTTGATATAGTTATATGTCAATCTAATTTTTAGATTTTCCAATACTATTACTATTTTTGCAATTTTTGTGGATCAACTGAAGATATATATAAGTACAGACAAGTTTACTCTAACTTGTTATCTAGTAATTGAGGACAATATATATAATATCTATAGTTATGATTTTTTTGTTGATTTTAGTCAAAATAATCTTGTAATATTAGTTCTAAAATAAGATGTTAGCACATTTCATATTAATATTCAAATGCCACAAATTAATACTATTATGTTTTTCATATTAGTTTTAATTTCAAAATTATGTTTTAATTGGCTTTTGTTTTTTCTAAATTATTATTACTTATAAATTGCACTAAACATTGATATTATACTAAAATAAAATATTTACATTCATAATAATCCCTCTAGAAATTCTCAATTAATTTCATTTGATTCTAGGGTTTACTTCAATCAAAATTGCCTATGCGGAAAGTAGATTCAAATTGAAATCATGTACAAAGCGTTTTTGAATCCCTCTCTTGCGATAGAACCTACTATGCGTTCCAAATACTTATGGCTTCGTGAAACTCCTCTTGCACTTCTCGCACTCGTTTTCCACATTTTCACGTCCTGGCGGCATATGTATTAGCTCTATCCACGTCTTTGTTCTATGTCCGTACTGAACCGCGGCTAACAATGAATTAACCCAGAGTAATATGTGCTCCTTCCTTTTATGGTTGGACTTATGTCCCCTCAACGCGAAGTAAGTATCTAACCCTTTTCCGCATGTGCAACAAACGTGCGGCTTTGATGCTTCTTGTACTGGTCTCTTATGAGCTTCATTACTATATTCCCCCACAACCAACACAGTCTTTCCTTTGTTGGATTAATGGACGTTTTGATCCGCACTTAGGATGATCAGCTTGTTTGGAGACGGAGATTACTTGGGGGAAACTCTTTGCAGCTATGATTTTGACAATGTGGAAGTCACGAAACAAGAGGATCTTTTAGCATAAAGTTGGTTATCATTTAGCATATATTGTTCAATTAGCAAATTTAGTTGTAAAATATCCTATTATAATATTTGGAGTACTACACAACTATCGTTTTCTCTTAGGAGACTAAAAAAACAATGCTAACATTTTTATTGCATTTCAAAAACAATGGTTTTACTTTGCAACCAATTTTGCGTCAATGACAGGTGCTATATCTTCATTATGAACATTTTGTTCCCTTTATTGCTTCTTTCCTTTATCATTTAGTATGTCTAATTTAACTCCATAATGTTAATATCAACATTCTTTTGGTATGCAATGTAAAACATTCATGTTAAAATTAGGTTTAAGGTCAGTCGCGCAACATTTCAAGAGTCTAGTGCTGCATGACGTGAACAAAGATTGCGCTTAGTTTCACTATGACTATTGGACTCATACATAATCCTTAAACCCACACAACTTTTAGTTATTGGTTTATTTATAATCATTTTTTTTCGAAAAGGAGTTCCTCTGCACAAATAAGAATACATGGTGGACAAAATCGAGTTGAGTAGATTAGACTGTCCTTGCACCAAAATGTAAGGGCCCCAATGTTTTACCGTGTTCGTTGATATCATAATTGTGATTTTTCTTTGTAGAGATGAGGGGCTTTTTTGGTAGCCTGAAATGTTATGGGGTAAAATTATCAGTCAACATAAGTAATGGCATCAAATTTGCAATTAGACTTAACTGCCAGTCACCCCTTAACGGCAATTTTTAACTGTTGTACCAAATGTGTTGGACACATAAAACTCAGCCAAAAGTGGGAATTGACCTATAGCTCATTACCAAAAATGAAATTCTCTCCAAAATAAATTAATTACTTAAATACATTTTACCCTTTCATTATTTATTTTCATCTCAATGTAAAAAAAAAAAAAATTATTATGTTTTCTGGATGGCGGCGGTGCTGCCTGCATGGCCGGAGGGACGCCGCCTTTGTGTGGCCGTAACTAATGTTTTCAATTTCCAAGCTTAATTTTGAATTTATGTTTACAAACTTAGCATATACTGATACAACAATTATCTTCATGCATTTATGTTCCAACACATATTGATTGTTTCAGTTTCCAAGCTTAATTTTAAACTTATGTAATACTAAAATGAAATAACAAAAGTAAAAAAGGTAAAATCAGACACAACACTAGATCTGCATACAAAAATTTGAAAACAATACCCATCACCGCCTCCGCTACCGTCAGCTACGCCACCGCTATCACCATCACCATATTCGACAATAACTTCTTGAACCACAGCCTGCCCCACCTCCTGAAACGCCCCTTCTACAAATCCCTGCATTGTAGCCATCATCCAGCTATGGCCCTTGCGTGGCCGGAGGGAAGATCTAGCCTCTGAGTGGCCGGTTCACGGCCACTCTAAGGCCAGTTCCGGCAACCCGTCGCGTGGCCAGACTTTGTGGAAAATGGAGATGGTGGCGGAGGTGGTGGTGGGTCGGTGGTGATAGGGTTTTGAAGGATGAGAGAAATGAAGATGAAAAATGAAGAGAAAGAAATGAGGGATTATTTTTTTATTGATTATTAAAGATAGAGAAATTTATATAGACACCCCCTGCCTATAGGTCTAATTACAGAAATTTATCAACCTTATCAAAAATTATATTTACACCCCCTTGACTTAACGGCATTTAGTCAACTTAAATGGAAAATGTGAAATGTCTGAAATTCCCTTAAGGGAAATTAACATAGACACCCCCTGCCTATAGGTCTAATTACATAAACTTACCATACTTTTCAAAAATTACAAAGAAACCCCTCGACCAAAAACTATATTACAAGGAAACCCCTCATGCCGGAAATTGGCCTTAAAGGGGTGACAGGGAGTGAGGTGGGGTGGATGGGTTTTGGTGGTATTTTTTTTTTTTTAAAGTAGATTTAATTATAAATTTTTTACTTATTAAGTTATGTTAAAATAAATTTGCTAAATTTTGAATTGATTTGTTTTAATTTTATAAGAAAATATATGTTATTAAAACTTTATTTACAAGATTGTGTTATTGTAAATAAATTTATTAAATTTTAAATTGGTTTGTTTTATTTTTGTAAGAAAATATATATTATTATTGTAAATAAATTTATTAAATTTTAAATTGGTTTATTGTTTTTGTAGGACAATATATGTTGTTAAAACTTTATTGACCAATTATGTTATTGTAAATAAATTTATTAAATTTTAAATTGGTTTGTTTTATTAAATACACCGCCTTATCATAATTTATATTACAAAGTTGACCAAGGGTAAAATTGAAAAAACATTAAAAAAAATAGATGACGTCATCACTTAACGGCCGACACTATCGCCGTAAGGGGTTTCCATGTAATATAGTTTTGGCATAGGGGGTGCTCTTGTAATTTTTTATAAGTTTGGTAAATTTCTGTAATTAGACTTATATGCAGGGGGTGTCTATGTAATTTTCCTTAAACATATTTATATAGGGGTATAAAAGTAATTACAATTTTTAAATATGTCTAACAATAAAAAAAATGGTCCAATTGGTCATTGTTGTCTTGGACAAATTACGTGGCTTATATTTAATCTTGATAAATTTTAATGGTCAAGATAACCTATCTTGTGGGAGATAGGTTTTTATTAGCTTGAATCAAATATTAAGCAGATTGATATTTTACGAACTTTTAGCTTATGTGTGATGTTAAACTTAACTAAATAGTAAGTTTTATCAATCAAAGCCTGATTGATCATATTTAATAGGGTAAATTAAGGATATCCTTCAGGTAAGATCTAATTATAAAAATTCCTCTCACGTATTGAATAATACAAAAATTCCCCTTAGGTTTATCACATTCTTACAATTAACCCATTGTCCCTAAAATGTTCCAATTTTGCCCCTGAGTTTTATTTGTAATATTTAATATCTTATAAATGTTAAAACTTGGATATTAATTGTTATATCCAATTTTGTCCATGAGTGTTATTTACTACCAAAATAATTGATAAAATTTATAATTGCCCATAAGTTTCTATAAATATTGCAAAAAAAATAATACTTATTTACATATTTATTAACAATTTAAATTGTATAAAAATAAATTAAAAAGAATTTTAATAATAACATTTTATAAATATAAACATATTGTTTATATATTTAGTTAAATGAATTTTTTCTATATTAGTAAATTTAATAAAATTTATAGTGTATTATAAATCTAATATTTCAATTTAATAAAGTTTAAATTATATTTTAAATTCAATAGTTATTAATGCAACAAAATATTATTTTCTTAATTAATGTAAATATAATTTTATATTTATAAATTTATTATTATTTAATTTGTTATTATAAAAAAATTGCTAATAAATAAGTAAAATAAATTGCAATATTTATTGAAATTTATGGGCAATTATATTATACTCCCTCCGTCCCATTAATCTTTATCCCTTGGTAACGTTGACCAGTCAACTTGACTAAATTTCAAAAAATTATAATAAATAATTTGATAATATCATATGATACTATGTATATTAATATTAAAAAGTTTAATACGTCAAAAATGTGAATAATTTAAGATGATATATCACTAAAAAGATTGAAAAGTTTGACCGAGTGCTGTAGCTAATGGAGTAAAAATAATGGGACAGAGAGAGTATCAATTATTTTGAATGTAAATATATGATTATCATTTTTATAATTTATAAGATATAACAATTAGTACCCAATTATTTTATAATTTAAACTATATTATAAATATTACAAATAACCTGTAAGGGAAAAATTGGAATATTTTAGAAACAATGGATTAATTATAAGAATGTGATAAATTTGAGGAGAATTTTTGTAAGATTCAATACACAAGGGGTATTTTTGTAATTAGACCTTATCTCAGCTAATTTACCCTATTTAATATGGAGTTTAAAAGAATTTTCACGGAACACTTGATTTGATTTTGAACACATAATTTGAAAGCGGCCCAATTCAAGCCCAAAAGCCTAGTTTATCGGTCTTCAACTTCTTATTGACCAAAATAGTATTAATTGGCTCAAATGGTTTTCAAGGCATACCAATATTCTTTGCTATGGGTATGGGGTTCTCCATGTTGGGCTTTGTACAAGTTAAACTTAAAGGTTGTTTCAGTCCTAAATTTGACGGAGAAAGAAAATGTGTTGAGGGAATGAAATTACGATATTAAATGTGTCTTTTCAAAAATTATGGTACTAAATATATAAAATAGGTAAAAGTTTGATATGAAAGTGCAATTTCCTCATTTTTTATTTGAAATTCTAGAAGTTATTTAAAAATTGTATGCGTCGAATCATTGTATTTTATATGTTTAGAATTTATTATGTTTTGATATATATATTGAAACCTGAGTTTTGAGAAATATGTAGTCAGACTTTATTTGAAACAATTTTGACATAATACCGACCTGAAACCTAACCAAATAGAACACTTAAAGACTTTATTTGAAACAATTTGGACATAATACCGACCTGAAACCTAACCAAATAGAACACTTATCGGTTCCGAAGAAAAAGGGTTGTAGTCTTATTGCAAGTGGCATGAATTCATGTGCCTTTATGATATGGGAGTCTCCAATATTCAAAGATATGGGCCTATTTGGTTCTAAATAATATTGTCTTACTGGAAGTCATTCATTGCAGTTTAGGCCTATTGGTTCTAAAGAAAACGGGTCGTTTGCAAGTGGCATGAATTATTGACGCGCCATTATGAGATATGGGCCACAAAACTCAGGCCATAAAGACTACGGGCTTGTTTGTTTGGCGTTTCTCAGAATTTTTTCGTGTTTGGAAAATATCAAACAAACATGTTTTTTATTTTCTGAAATAAATTTTTCATTCATTAATTTTCTCAAACTACTTTCTCAAAAGCCAAAAAACAACAATTTTCTTATCTATAAACAAAACATATACAAACTCTACTTTGATTTGACATAAAGTAGCATATCTCTTACACAATTTATCTCACATAACAAACATGATTTGACATAAAGTCTTACACATCTTACACCTACAACCCAACTCTTGCACCTACTTTATTTCTCAAACCACTCTCTCAAAACCCAGACAAACAACATTACGCAAATCGAGATTATTTCAAAAACCCCCCCTACTCTCCCAAACTACCTTCCCAAACGCCAAACAAACAGGCTCTACATATGATTGAACCCAGTTCATTTTCTCAGCTCTTAATAAACCCAATTCATTTTTCTAGTTCTCAATAAACCAAGTTCAATTCTCTTCTCTTCTAAATATCTCTCAAAGTTTACAGAAAATGGGAGAAGTGGCTATATCAAGTTTGATTTACTTGGGGGCACTTTACCTCATGATCACGCAAATATGGCTCGTTTCTTCTTCCAACATGTCCACCGATGAATCCTCTCTTCTAGCCTTCAAAGCTCAAATAACTTATGACGACCCAAACAACATTATGGCTAAGAACTGGTCACAAGGAAGCTCTTTATGTACTTGGATTGGAGTCACCTGCAGTCGAAGGCGCCCTAGAGTCACGGGTTTGGATCTTGTCAATATGGGTTTACAAGGCACAATCGCAAATGAAATCGGCAACCTCTCTTTTCTAAAATACTTAAACATCAGTAACAATAGCTTCCGCGGCCAAATCCCTTATGAAATCGGACACCTGAGAAGACTTCGTGTACTAAGAATTTCATTTAATCAGCTTAATGGTCAAATACCTTTGAGTTTTGGATTGTTAATCAGTCTTGAAATATTTAATCTTCGAGGAAATAATCTGATTGGAACTATTCCTTGTACCATATTCAACCTTTCTTCTTTGCTACGAATTGATCTTGCCATAAACCAGATCTCTGGTGCTCTTCCCCCAAGCATTTGCCATCATTTATCAAAACTGAAAATTTTAAGCCTTTCGAAAAATCAGTTAGGTGGGAATATTCCACCAAGTTTAACCACATGTGCAGGACTCAATGTAATTTCTTTGTCTTACAACAATTTCACTGGAAATATTCCAATGAAGATTGGGAACTTGTCGCAGCTCCAGTTTCTTACTTTTGGAAGAAATCATATGACAGGTAAAATTTCATGACCCCAAATATCTTTAATCAATGAATGATTAGATATGTATACAAATTTTAAATTGAATTAAAAAACAATATATCATCGCTTCAAAAAGAGGAAGTTCTTTTCTGTAGAAAATGTCGTAGAAAGCTAATTTCAATGCTCTCTGAAAAGGTGTACTTAGCAACAACATATATGAACTTCAATTGCTTTTTTTTTTCTCGACTAATTCATTTTAGAAATGTTATACCACATTTTCCTGAAGCATAGCAATTTTTATAGTAAATTTTTTAATCGCAAATATGATTTATTATAAAATTTTCTTTAATCAATTCAAAAAGAGGAAGTTTACATAAAAACTTCTAGACAAACTCTAAAATAACCTATCAATTTTCTAAAAATTAAATATTTTATTTATTTCATTTCTAAAATCTAACAAACAATATATTTTCATATATATGACAATCTAGAACATCTCCAAAAATCTCCAAATCTATAATTATTTTCATACATATATAGGATATCGTAATAATAAACATTAACTATATAGACACATTACATCTATTCTTTTTGTTTTACAATTGTGTAAACTAAGATAATGAAGTCATAAGAAGAAATATGAAGTCCATGAAAGATATTCCAAATAAAATTTGACACTACCTTATTTTAATTGATAGATTTGACCTATGATTTTCTTTATAGGTACTATTCCTATCTCGGTCACCAATATGTCAAATTTGGAGACATTAGACTTGTCTTGGAATAGTTTTCATGGGCAAATTCCTTCAGGGATGGGACGTCTATCCAACTTAACATGGATAACCCTTGACGAAAATAAGTTAGATGGGGACGTACCACAATCCATTTTCAATCTCTCGAGACTGGAAGTACTTTCAATTCCAATGAATGAACTCTCTGGCAATCTTCCATTCTCCATTGACAAAGGGCTTTCAAATATTCAGAGGCTCTACCTTGGGACCAATCGGTTTAGGGGGAGGATTCCTGAATCCATCTCAAATCTCTCAAAACTCATTACACTTAGTATTAATCACAACTTGTTAAGTGGACACATACCAATAACTCTTGGGAACTTACAAGAACTCCAAATTCTAAGATTGGGAGGAAATCAATTCACAAATGATCTATCAACACCTGAACAAGATTTTCTTACTCCCCTGACAAAGTGTAAGTACATAATTATCATAGATGCTAGTGATAATCTTATAACTGGAGTGATCCCTAAATCATTAGGCTCGGGAAATCTGTCATTTCTTCATTATTTTGATTTCGGTCAATGCAAACTTAGAGGCTCAATTCCTAATGAGATTGGTAATCTGAGCAGCAACTTGTTTTGGTTAGGCCTTGGATATAATGGCTTGAACGGAGTAATTCCAGAGAGTTTGAGGAAGTTAAGAAGCCTACAGAGATTAGAGATAAATGGAAATAATTTACAGGACTCCATACCCCATAGCTTTTGTGATCTTAAAAAATTGTATTATCTAAATTTATGGGGAAATAAGTTGAATGGGAAGCTACCAAGCTGTTTAGGAGACCTTATTTCACTGCGAGAAATATATTTGAATGAAAACGCTTTCAATTCCATCCCATCAACCTTTTGGTCCAATGAATTCATTCAAAAGATATATTTGGATAACAACTTCTTTGACGGTCCCATGCCTCCAGAAATCGGTAATATGAAGAGTGCGATTGAGATAAGTTTATCTGGGAACCAATTTTCTGGCGGCATTCCAAGTTCTATCGAGCAACTTCAGTTTTTAACTTATCTTGATTTATCAAATAACAAGTTAGATGACCAAATACCTCAATATTTTGCTTCCTTGAAGGAATTTGAACATTTAGACATATCCCGTAACAATATCTCTGGTTCAATTCCCCCCTCATTTGAGAGCCTTGCATATCTCGATTACTTCAATGTTTCGTTCAATGAGCTTAGTGGAGAAATTCCTGATGGAGGTCCATTCAGAAACTTCACAGCTGAATTTTTCATAAATAACAAAGGGTTGTGTGGAGCATCTCGATTCAAAGTTGAGGTTTGTAAAAAGAATGAACACAGGCCATCAGTAAAAAACATAGTTTTAAGATATACGCTTCTATCAATAGCCATAGTAGTTGTTGCAATCACTATTGTAATCTTGTTTACGAGGCATCGAAGGGGAGCGTCGTCATTTTCACCATTGTTGAATACGCCTCTTCGCTTAGCGCATGAAAGGATCTCATATTATGAAATAGTTCGTGCCACAAGAAACTTTGATGAAGAAAACTTGATAGGGAGAGGTGGCCTTGCCTTGGTTTACAAGGGAATATTTTCTGATGAGATGACTGCTGCTGTTAAGGTTTTCAATTTAGACGTGCAAAGTGCGTTCAAGAGTTTTGACACCGAGTGCCTGATAATGCGTAGTATTCGTCACAAAAATCTCGTGAAGGTTATCACTAGTTGCTCTAACTTGGATTTCAAGGCTTTGGTGATGGAATATATGCCTAATGGGAATCTTGAAAAATGGCTTTACTCTCCCAATTCTCACTCAAATATTGGTCAAAGATTGGGAATAATGATATATGTAGCATCTGCACTAGAGTATCTACATCAAGGTTGTTCATCCCCTATTGTCCATTGTGACATAAAACCAAGCAACATCCTCTTAGACAAAGATATGATTGCTCGTGTAGGCGACTTTGGCATTTCCAAACTATTGATGAAAGACCAGGAGGCGCCACAAACCAGGACTTTGGGTACCATCGGATATATGGCACCAGGTAAGTAACTCACTCAAGTAATTTCAAATTATACATGTACATTTTACGGAGTTCTTTGAATATAGTTTTTGCGAATACAATGCCATGTAATATTCTCAATTTCACTAAATTAACTTAGTCCTTAAAACAACCATTAATGTATCTTCTATATGGATCACACTTTCCAATTTTGTAGAGTATGGATCAGCAGGATTAGTCACGACAATGGTGGATGCTTATAGTTTTGG
This sequence comes from Penstemon davidsonii, assembly GCA_034814905.1. Classification (NCBI taxonomy): domain Eukaryota; kingdom Viridiplantae; phylum Streptophyta; class Magnoliopsida; order Lamiales; family Plantaginaceae; genus Penstemon; species Penstemon davidsonii. Next base: position 3,342 of record JAYDYQ010000560.1, on the reverse strand, counting down.
GATATTGTTGATGGAAATGTTTACCAAGAAAAGCCCAACATATGAGATGTTTTTTGGAGAGTTAACTATGAGAAGATGGGTGTCTGAATCATTTCCCAATTCTATAATGCAGATTATTGATGCTGAGTTATTGAAAGAGAACGAAAGAACCAAGAGTCTTACACATCAGAAGAGTTTGACGTCTATTATGGGACTAGCTCTCGAATGCACTGCAGATGTACCTGAGGAGAGACTTGATATGAAAGATGTTCTAAAGAGGCTGAAAATGATCAAAACTGAATTCACAGGGGGACGAGGTCATAAGTAATTAATGGCAACTAGAAAATAAAAGGCCAAACTTTTTTTTTTTTTTTGTAATCGTTCTATTCTACTCTTATCCCGTAGTATAATTTTAAGCTGCACTGGGCATCTTAGGTTCCTATATGCCACAATAATGTTTTCTGATTTCTTATAATCAACTAATGATTTGACATTATAATATTGATACGAAAAGTTTGTTGCAAACTCAAATTGGTCGCATTCAACTAGGCTCATAATAAACATAACTAATTTGTCCCTCCCCTGAAAGTGATTGAACAAATCACAGGACCTATTAAAATTTTGAATCTGTTGGTCCCAAGTGGTCAGATGAGGTCTAGAGGGGGGTGAATAGACCTCTGAAAACTTTCAAAAATTTCTCTAACTTTTCTTATCAGCAGAGTAAGCTGATCAAGAACTCGTAAGACTACTTCGCTGATTGCGCACTTAGCTTAATCAGTTTAGTTGACCACTCGTCTGATGTAACTTATCTGATTCAAATATTATCAGAGTTTGAAAAACTTGTTTGCAGCGAATTTATCAAGTGTTTTTCAACAAGTTGTTTTCTTCCTTCAAAGATTTTAACACCAGTTTTTAAACTCTTTTTTAAAATCTTTTGTTAAGTTCGTATGTTTGAAGTTCTTTGAAAATATTCAAGTAAAATGCAGTAAACAAACACACAGAATTTTTACAGTGATTATATGGATTGAAATCCTTTAGTCCACTCTTCCAAGTCACTTAGATCTTGGGTTATACTATAAACACACAGTTTACAATATACAATGCTTGCGCAATTCAACAAATGAAAAGCCACAAGTTCGCAGCAAGAAATCACAAAGAAATCCTACTCTCTGAAGCTAGATCACTCACTTAGATGGATCTACACTCCTCACAACTATCTCTGTTTACAGAAATCACTTAGATTTTGTATTTGGCTTTGGTTTCAACTTCGGCTTGAGTCAACTGATGACTAAGCTGATAAGTGTTCTGTTATTGAGTTTGAGACTTAGAAGATTTTTCTTGCTTCGATTTTCTCTCAGTTGTGTTGCTTCGGTTGTCCCTAACTCTTGAATCTCGAACTATTTATACTTGAGGTTTGAATTTCTGCCCGTTGAACAAAGCAGATCTTCAGATTTTCCTCGAGCAGTGGTCCATGTTTCAGAACGGCTTCCGCAACTGTTCACTGTACAGTTCTGCTGTACTTTCTGTCGCGTCGCATTAAATGCACCTTGCTGATCCGAGGTTTCTCTTCAATCATTGGACTTTAATACCCTTCTCTTACATCATTTATTACACCGAGTGCATTTATTACCGTTGGAATGAATTTCTGATCTCTTCAACTTTGCTGATCGAATCTACTCTTCTGATGAACACTCTGCTGATTCAAACCGAACTCATCTGATTTGACTCTACTGAAATTCACCAGTCTGATTTCGAACCCAGCATCAAATCAGTAGTCTTCTGGACCAAAATTCAACCCTTCTGATTTTGCTTGTCTTCTCAGATTGAATTTCGCAGAGGTTGCTAAGCTTTCATTACTTAGCTGATGACTTTTGGATATCATCAAAACCTCCCTTCACTTCTTCATCTTCATCCAACAATTTCCACCTTTTTTATGATGACAAAACTTCAGCTAAGTACCTGTAACTAACTAAAGCTAAGTCTTCACACAAAATTTCTGAGATAGAAATTAAGTTGGAATTTGTAATCTTTCATTTATATTTGATAAGTCATTACATTACTGGGCCGGAGCAATGAACCTATTTGAAGTAGCTCATTTCGTACCAGAGAAGCCTATGTATGAACAAGGATTAATTTTACTCCCCCATCTAGCTACTCTAGGTTGGGGGGTAGGGCCTGGGGGGGAAGTTATAGATACCTTTCCATACTTTGTATCTGGAGTACTTCATTTAATTTCCTCTGCAGTATTGGGCTTTGGCGGTATTTATCATGCACTTCTGGGACCCGAGACACTAGAAGAATCTTTTCCATTCTTCGGTTATGTATGGAAAGATAGAAATAAAATGACCACAATTTTAGGTATTCACTTAATCTTGTTAGGTCTAGGTGCTTTTCTTCTAGTCTTCAAGGCTCTTTATTTTGGAGGCGTATATGATACTTGGGCTCCGGGAGGAGGAGATGTCAGAAAAATTACCAACTTGGGGACTTAATATTAAATTGTAATATGTCTCACAACCGAGAAAAAAAAAAAATTTTGGGGGGGGGGGGTCATTTCGGTTTCCTTAATTCTATAGGGTTGAATAAAAAATTGATTGACCTTTTTTTTATATAATTGATATGCTTAGTGTGTGACTCGTTGGTTTTCGTTAGGGTTAGAATTATATGCTGTTCTATATCTCCATGAATCTAGGAACCTTTGCTTGCATTGTATTATTTGGTCTACGTACCGGAACTGATAACATTCGAGAGAAGTGATCTATTAATCGACTAATAAGTCGTTTCATGGCAGTTTCGTCTATCACTTAATTGTGGAATACCAGATTGGCCCGTAATGCCATAAGTACTATCAGAGCTATTAGTCTTCTTGATCTTCTTCTTCATCTATTTCTTCTTCTTCAACATCTTCAACATCTTCTTCTTCTTCTTCTCCACTTGAGAAAACTTCAACCAAGTTCTTAGAGGCAGCATCTATCTTCTTTTTTATTTCCTCTATCCTCTTGGCTTATCTAAAAGGATCAAGTTGTTCTTCAGCAGAGTCTTTGGAGGCAGCTAACTCTTTGTCAGATTTCGCTACATCCTTAAGCTCTTCAATCTTTTCAGCTTCTTCTTCATCAGCAGCATCCTTAGTCTTAGTTATGTCATCAGCTGGTCTACTTGTCTCTTCATCAGCAGGTTTTTCAGTAGACTCCACTTTTTCAGTAACTTCAACTGTAGATGCAACATTTTTCTTGTTAACTGATCCCTCTTCCCCCTTTTTGTCATCAGCAGCAGGGTTGAGTTGTTCAACTTGAACAGGAGCAATGTTGACAGCATTGCAAAGTAGTCTGATGTTTTGATCCATTGCTTGAAGTGGAAGATTTTGTT
>JAYDYQ010000559.1:0-22787 GCA_034814905.1 Penstemon davidsonii | reverse complement strand
TAGGCTAAATCAGGGTCAGAAAAAACAAAGCAAATGACTCATACGTGCTTAACATGGTATTTTTTGACTTCCCAAAACTTAAAGTTTCAAAAAAAAGGAAATTTTTTTTGTCACGAAAATCGAGCACTGCAAAATGACGTATCAAAATAAGCTAAAATAAGTTTCCGAAAAACAAAGCAAATGACTCCTAAGTGCTTAATATGTTATTTTTTGACTTCCCAAAACATGAAATTTAAAAAAAAAAACAAATTTTTCCTGTCACGAAAATCGAGCCCCGAAATATAACGTCTCAAAATAAGCTAAATCAGCGTCAGAAAAAACAAAACAAATGCCTCCTAAGTGCTTAACATGGTATTTTTTGACTTCCCAAAACATAAAATATCAAAAAAAAAAAGGAAACTTTTTCGGATAACGGAAATCGAGCACCGAACAATATCGTCTCAAAATAGGCAAAAATTAGTGTCCGAAAAACAAAGCAAATGACTCCTAAGTGCTTAATATGTTATTTTTTTACTTCACAAAACATAAAATTTCAATAAAAAGGAAATTTTTTGTGTCACGAAAGCATTACAAAATGACGTGTCAAAATAAGCTAAAATAAGTGTCCGAAAAACAAAGCAAATGACTCCTAAGTGCTTAATATCTTATTTTTTGACTTCCCAAAACATGAAATTTAAAAAAAAAAGGAAATTTTTCGGGTCAGAAAAATCGAGCCCCGAAATATAACGTCTCAAAATAAGCTAAATCAGGGTCAGAAAAAACAAAACAAATGACTCCTAAGTGCTTAATATGTTATTTTTTGACTTTCCAAAACTTGAAATTTAAAAAAAAAAGGAAACATTTTGTGTCACGAAAATCGAACAGGGCAAAATGACGTCTCAAAATAAGCTAAAATTAGTGTCGAAAAAATAAAGAAAATGACTCCCAAGTGCTTAATATGTTATTTTTTGACTTCCCAAAACTTATAATTTAAAAAAAAAAGAATTTTTTTGTGTCACGAAAATCGAGCCCCGACAGATAACGTCTCAAAATAAGCTAAATCAGGGTAAAAAAAAACAAAGCAAATGACTCCTACGTGCTTAACATGGTATTTTTTGACTTCCCAAAACTTTAAGTTTCAAAAAAAAGGAAATTTGTTTTGTCACGAAAATCGAGCACTGCAAAATGACGTATCAAAATAAGCTAAAATAAGTGTCCGAAAAACAAAGCAAATGACTCCTAAGTGCTTAATATGTTATTTTTTGACTTCCCAAAACATGAAATTTGAAAAAAAAGGAAATTTTTCCTGTCACGAAAATCGATCCCCGAAATATAACGTCTCAAAATAAGCTAAATCAGGGTCAGAAAAAACAAAACAAATGACTTCTAAGTGCTTAACATGGTATTTTTTGACTTCCCAAAACGTAAAATATCAAAAAAAAAATGAAACTTTTCGGATCACGAAAATCGAAAACCGAAAAATATCGTCTCAAAATAAGCAAAAATTAGTGTACGATAGACAAAGCAAATGACTCCTTAGTACTCAATATGTTATTTTTTGACTACCCAAAACTTAAAATTTCAAAAAAAAAGGAAATTTTTTGTGTCACGAAAATCGGGCACTGCAAAATGACGTCTCAAAATAAGCTAAAATAAGTGTCCGAAAAACAAAGCAAAAGACTCCTAAGTGCTTAATATGTTATTTTTTATTTCCCAAAACTTGAAATTTAAAAAATAAGGAAATTTTTTGTGTCACGAAAATCGAGAACTGCAAAATGACGTATCAAAATAAGCTAAAATAAGTGTCCGAAAAACAAAGCAAATGACTCCTAAGTGCTTAATATCTTATTTTTTGACTTCCCAAAACATGAAATTTCAAAAAAAAGGAAATTTTTCGGGTCAGGAAAATCGAGCCCCGAAATATAACGTCTCAAAATAAGCTAAATCAGGGTCAGAAAAAACAAAACAAATGACTCCTAAGTGCTTAATATGTTATTTTTTGACTTCCCAAAACTTGAAATTTAAAAAAAAATGGAAACATTTTGTGTCACGAAAATCGAACACGGCAAAATGACGTCTCAAAATAAGCTAGAATTAGTGTCGGAAAAACAAAGCAAATGACTCCTAAGTGTTTAATATGTTATTTTTTGACTTCCCAAAACTTATAATTTGAAAAAAAAAGAATTTTTTTGTGTCACGAAAATCGAGCCCCGAAATATAACGTCTAAAAATAGGCTAAATCAGGGTCAGAAAAAACAAAGCAAATGACTCATACGTGCTTAACATGGTATTTTTTGACTTCCCAAAACTTAAAGTTTCAAAAAAAAGGAAATTTTTTTGTCACGAAAATCGAGAACTGCAAAATGACGTATCAAAATAAGCTAAAATAAGTTTCCGAAAAACAAAGCAAATGACTCCTAAGTGCTTAATATGTTATTTTTTGACTTCCCAAAACATGAAATTTAAAAAAAAATACAAATTTTTCCTGTCACGAAAATCGAGCCCCGAAATATAAGGTCTCAAAATAAGCTAAATCAGGGTCATAAAAAACAAAACAAATGACTCCTAAGTGCTTAATATGTTATTTTTTGACTTCCCAAAACTTGGAATTTAAAAAAAAAAGAATTTTTTTGTGTCCCGAAAATCGAGCACCGAAAAATGACGTCTCAAAACATGAAATTTAAAAAATAAGGAAATTTTTTGTGTCACGAAAATCGAGAACTGCAAAATGACGTATCAAAATAAGCTAAAATAAGTGTCCGAAAAACAAAGCAAATGACTCCTAAGTGCTTAATATATTATTTTTTGACTTCCCAAAACATGAAATTTCAAAAAAAAGGAAATCTTTCCTGTCACGAAAATCGAGCCCCGAAATATAACGTCTCAAAATAAGGTAAATCAGGGTCAGAAAAAACAAAACAAATGACTCCTAAGTGCTTAATATGTTATTTTTTGACTTCCCAAAACTTGGAATTTAAAAAAAAAAAAGGAATTTTTTTGTGTCACGAAAATCGAGCCCCGAAATATAACGTCTCAAAATAAGCTAAATCAGGGTCAGAAAAAACAAAGCAAATGACTCCTACGTGCTTAACATGGTATTTTTTGACTTCCCAAAACTTTAAGTTTCAAAAAAAATGAAATTTTTTTTGTCACGAAAATCGAGCACTGCAAAATGACGTATCAAAATAAGCTAAAATAAGTGTCCGAAAAACAAAGCAAATGACTCCTAAGTGCTTAATATGTTATTTTTTGACTTCCCAAAACATGAAATTTCAAAAAAAAGGAATTTTTTCCTGTCACGAAAATCGATCCCCGAAATATAACGTCTCAAAATAAGCTAAATAAGGGTCAGAAAAAACAAAACAAATGACTCCTAAGTGCTTAATATGTTATTTTTTGACTTCCCAAAACTTGAAATTTAAAAAAAAAAAGGAAACATTTTGTGTCACGAAAATCGAACACGGCAAAATGACGTCTCAAAATAAGCTAGAATTAGTGTCGGAAAAACAAAGCAAATGACTCCTAAGTGCTTAATATGTTATTTTTTGACTTCCCAAAACTTATAATTTCAAAAAAAAAGAATTTTTTTGTGTCACGAAAATCGAGCCCCGAAATATAACGTCTAAAAATAGGCTAAATCAGGGTCAGAAAAAACAAAGCAAATGACTCATACGTGCTTAACATGGTATTTTTTGACTTCCCAAAACTTAAAGTTTCAAAAAAAAGGAAATTTTTTTGTCACGAAAATCGAGAACTGCAAAATGACGTATCAAAATAAGCTAAAATAAGTTTCCGAAAAACAAAGCAAATGACTCCTAAGTGCTTAATATGTTATTTTTTGACTTCCCAAAACATGAAATTTAAAAAAAAATACAAATTTTTCCTGTCACGAAAATCGAGCCCCGAAATATAACGTCTCAAAATAAGCTAAATCAGGGTCATAAAAAACAAAACAAATGACTCCTAAGTGCTTAATATGTTATTTTTTGACTTCCCAAAACTTGGAATTTAAAAAAAAAAGAATTTTTTTGTGTCCCGAAAATCGAGCACCGAAAAATGACGTCTCAAAACATGAAATTTAAAAAATAAGGAAATTTTTTGTGTCACGAAAATCGAGAACTGCAAAATGACGTATCAAAATAAGCTAAAATAAGTGTAAGAAAAACAAAGCAAATGACTCCTAAGTGCTTAATATATTATTTTTTGACTTCCCAAAACATGAAATTTCAAAAAAAAGGAAATCTTTCCTGTCACGAAAATCGAGCCCCGAAATATAACGTCTCAAAATAAGGTAAATCAGGGTCAGAAAAAACAAAACAAATGACTCCTAAGTGCTTAATATGTTATTTTTTGACTTCCCAAAACTTGGAATTTAAAAAAAAAAAAGGAATTTTTTTGTGTCACGAAAATCGAGCCCCGAAATATAACGTCTCAAAATAAGCTAAATCAGGGTCAGAAAAAACAAAGCAAATGACTCCTACGTGCTTAACATGGTATTTTTTGACTTCCCAAAACTTTAAGTTTCAAAAAAAATGAAATTTTTTTTGTCACGAAAATCGAGCACTGCAAAATGACGTATCAAAATAAGCTAAAATAAGTGTCCGAAAAACAAAGCAAATGACTCCTAAGTGCTTAATATGTTATTTTTTGACTTCCCAAAACATGAAATTTCAAAAAAAAGGAATTTTTTCCTGTCACGAAAATCGATCCCCGAAATATAACGTCTCAAAATAAGCTAAATAAGGGTCAGAAAAAACAAAACAAATGACTCCTAAGTGCTTAATATGTTATTTTTTGACTTCCCAAAACTTGAAATTTAAAAAAAAAAAGGAAACATTTTGTGTCACGAAAATCGAACACGGCAAAATGACGTCTCAAAATAAGCTAGAATTAGTGTCGGAAAAACAAAGCAAATGACTCCTAAGTGCTTAATATGTTATTTTTTGACTTCCCAAAACTTATAATTTCAAAAAAAAAGAATTTTTTTGTGTCACGAAAATCGAGCCCCGAAATATAACATCTCGAAATAGGCTAAATCAGGGTCAGAAAAAACAAAGCAAATTACTCATACGTGCTTAACATGGTATTTTTTGACTTCCCAAAACTTAAAGTTTCAAAAAAAAGGAAATTTTTTTTGTCACGAAAATCGAGAACAGAAAAATGACGTATCAAAATAAGCTAAAATAAGTTTCCGAAAAACAAAGCAAATGACTCCTAAGTGCTTAATATGTTATTTTTTGACTTCCCAAAACATGAAATTTAAAAAAAAAAACAAATTTTTCCTGTCACGAAAATCGAGCCCCGAAATATAACACCTCAAAATAAGCTAAATCATGGTCAGAAAAAACAAAACAAATGACTCCTAAGTGCTTAACATGGTATTTTTTGACTTCCCGAAACATAAAATATCGAAGAAAAAAAAGGAAACTTTTTCGGATAACGGAAATCGAGCACCGAACAATATCGTCTCAAAATAGGCAACAATTAGTGTCCGAAAAACAAAGCAAATGACTCCTAAGTGCTTAATATGTTATTTTTTTACTTCACAAATCATAAAATTTCAATAATAAGGAAATTTTTTGTGTCACGAAAGCATTACAAAATGACGTGTCAAAATAAGCTAAAATGAGTGTCCGAAAAACAAAGCAAATGACTCCTAAGTGCTTAATATTTTATTTTTTGACTTCCCAAAACATGAAATATAAAAAAAAGGAAATTTTTCGGGTCAGGAAAATCGAGCCCCGAAATATAACGTCTCAAAATAAGCTAAATCAGGGTCAGAAAAAACAAAACAAATGACTCCTAAGTGCTTAATATGTTATTTTTTGACTTTCCAAAACTTGAAATTTAAAAAAAAAGGAAACATTTTGTGTCACGAAAATCGAACACGGCAAAATAACGTCTCAAAATAAGCTAAAATAACATGTTAATATGTTATTTTTTGACTTCCCAAAACTTATAATTTCAAAAAAAAAAAGAATTTTTTTGTGTCCCGAAAATCGAGCACCGAAAAATGACGTCTCAAAACATGAAATTTAAAAAATAAGGAAATTTTTTGTGTCACGAAAATCGAGAACTGCAAAATGACGTATCAAAATAAGCTAAAATGAGTGTCCGAAAAACAAAGCAAATGACTCCTAAGTGCTTAATATCTTATTTTTTGACTTCCCAAAACATGAAATTTAAAAAAAAAAACAAATTTTTCCTGTCACGAAAATCGAGCCCCGAAATATAACGTCTCAAAATAAGCTAAAATTAGGGTCGAAAAAATAAAGAAAATGACTCCTAAGTGCTTAATATGTTATTTTTTGACTTCCCTATACTTATAATTTAAAAAAAAAAAGAATTTTTTTATGTCACGAAAATCGAGCCCCGTAATATAACGTCTCAAAAGAAATTAGATCAAGGTAAAAAAAAACAAAGCAAATGACTCCTACGTGCTTAACATGGTATTTTTTTACTTCCCAAAACTTTAAGTTTCAAAAAAAAGGAAATTTTTTTTGTCACGAAAATCGAGCACTGCAAAATGACGTATCAAAATAAGCTAAAATAAGTGTCCGAAAAACAAAGCAAATGATTCCTAAGTGCTTAATATGTTATTTTTTGACTTCCCAAAACTTATAATTTAAAAAAAAAGAATTTTTTTGTGTCACGAAAATCAAGCCCCGAAATATAACGTCTCAAAATAAATCAGGGTCAGAAAAAACAAAACAAATGACTCCTAAGTGCTTAATATGTTATTTTTTGACTTCCCAAAACTTGAAATTTAAAAAAACAAGAATTTTTTTGTCTCCCGAAAATCGAGCACCGAAAAATGACGTCTCAAAACATGAAATATAAAAAATATGGAAATTTTTTGTGTCACGAAAATCGAGAACTGCAAAATGACGTATCAAAATAAGCTAAAATAAGTGTCCGAAAAACAAAGCAAATGACTCCTAAATGCTTAATATGTTATTTTTTGACTTCCCAAAACATGAAATTTCAAAAAAAAGGAAATTTTTCCTGTCACGAAAATCGAGCCCCGAAATATAACGTCTCAAAATAAGGTAAATCAGGGTCAGAAAAAACAAAACAAATGACTCCTAAGTGCTTAATATGTTATTTTTTGACTTCCCAAAACTTGGAATTTTAAAAAAAAAAAGGAATTTTTTTGTGTCACGAAAATCGAGCCCCGAAATATAACGTCTCAAAATAAGCTAAATCAGGGTCAGAAAAAACAAAACAAATGACTCCTACGTGCTTAACATGGTATTTTTTGACTTCCCAAAACTTAAAGTTTCAAAAAAAAGGAAATTTTTTTGTCACGAAAATCGAGCACTGCAAAATGACGTATCAAAATAAGCTAAAATAAGTTTCCGAAAAACAAAGCAAATGACTCCTAAGTGCTTAATATGTAATTTTTTGACTTCCCAAAACATGAAATTTAAAAAAAAATACAAATTTTTCCTGTCACGAAAATCGAGCCCCGAAATATAACGTCTCAAAATAAGCTAAATCAGGGTCATAAAAAACAAAACAAATGACTCCTAAGTGATTAACATGGTATTTTTTGACTTCCAAAAACATAAAATATCAAAAAAAAAGGAAACTTTTTCGGATAACGGAAATCGAGCACCGAACAATATCGTCTCAAAATAGGGAAAAATTAGTGTCCGAAAAACAAAGCAAATGACTCCTAAGTGCTTAATATGTTATTTTTTTACTTCACATAACATAAAATTTCAATAAAAAGGAAATTTTTTGTGTCACGAAAGCATTACAAAAGGACGTGTCAAAATAAGCTAAAATAAGTGTCCGAAAAACAAAGCAAATGACTCCTAAGTGCTTAATATCTTATTTTTTGACTACCCAAAACAAGAAATTTAAAAAAAAAGGAAATTTTTCGGGTCAGGAAAATCGAGCCCCGAAATATAACGTCTCAAAATAAGCTAAATCAAGGTCAGAAAAAACAAAACAAATGACTCCTAAGTGCTTAATATGTTATTTTGTGACTTCCCAAAACTTCAAATGGAAAAAAAAAAAAGAAACATTTTGTGTAACGAAAATCGAACACGGCAAAATGACGTCTCAAAATAAGCTAAAATTAGTGTCGAAAAAACAAAGCAAATGACTCCTAAGTGCTTAATATGTTATTTTTTGACTTCCCAAAACTTATAATTTCAAAAAAAAAGAATTTTTTTGTGTCACGAAAATCGAGCCCCGAAATATAACGTCTCAAAATAAGCTAAATCAGGGTCAGAAAAAACAAAGCAAATGACTCCTACGTGCTTAACATGGTATTTTTTGACTTCCCAAAACTTTAAGTTTCAAAAAAAAGGAAATTTTTTTTGTCACGAAAATCGAGCACTGCAAAATGACGTATCAAAATAAGCTAAAATAAGTGTCCGAAAAACAAAGCAAATGACTCCTAAGTGCTTAATATGTTATTTTTTTACTTCCCAAAACTTATAATTTCAAAAAAAAAAGAATTTTTTTGTGTCACGAAAATCGAGCCCCGATATATGACGTCTCAAAATAAGCTAAATCAGGGTCAGAAAAAACAAAGCAAATAACTCCTACGTGCTTAACATGGTATTTTTTGACTTCCCAAAACTTAAAGTTTAAAAAAAAAAGGAAATTTTTTTGTCACGAAAATCGAGCACTGCAAAATGACGTATCAAAATAAGCTAAAATAAATTTCCGAAAAAAAAAGAAAATGACTCCTAAGTGCTTAATATGTTATTTTTTGACTTCCCAAAACATGAAATTTCAAAAAAAAAAGAATTTTTTTGTGTCACTAAAATCGAGCCCCGAAATATAACGTCTCAAAATAGGCTAAATCAGGGTCAGAAAAAACAAAGCAAATGACTCATACGTGCTTAACATGGTATTTTTTGACATCCCAAAACTTAAAGTTTCAAAAAAAAGGAAATTTTTTTTGTCACGAAAATCGAGCACTGCAAAATGACGTATCAAAATAAGCTAAAATAAGTTTCTGAAAAACAAAGCAAATGACTCCTAAGGGCTTAATATGTTATTTTTTGACTTCCCAAAACATGAAATTTAAAAAAAAATACAAATTTTTCCTGTCACGAAAATCGAGCCCCGAAATATAACGTCTCAAAATAAGCTAAATCAGGGTCATAAAAAACAAAACAAATGACTCCTAAGTGATTAACATGGTATTTTTTGACTTCCAAAAACATAAAATATCAAAAAAAAAAAAGGAAACTTTGTCGGATAACGGAAATCGAGCACCGAACAAGATCGTCTCAAAATAGGGAAAAATTAGTGTCCGAAAAACAAAGCAAATGACACCTAAGTGCTTAATATGTTATTTTTTTACTTCACAAAACATAAAATTTCAATAAAAAGGAAATTTTTTGTGTCACGAAAGCATTACAAAAGGACGTGTCAAAATAAGCTAAAATAAGTGTCCGAAAAACAAAGCAAATGACTCCTAAGTGCTTAATATCTTATTTTTTGACTTCCCAAAACATGAAATTTCAAAAAAAAGGAAATTTTTTCGGGTCAGGAAAATCGAGCCCCGAAATATAACGTCTCAAAATAAGCTAAATCAGGGTCAGAAAAAACAAAACAAATGACTCCTAAGTGCTTAATATGTTATTTTTTGACTTCCCAAAACTTCAAATTTAAAAAAAAAAAAGAAACATTGTGTGTAACGAAAATCAAACACGCCAAAATGACGTCTCAAAAAAAGCTAAAATTAGTGTCGAAAAAACAAAGCAAATGACTCCTAAGTGCTTAATATGTTATTTTTTGACTTCCCAAAACTTATAATTTCAAAAAAAAAGAATTTTTTTGTGTCACGAAAATCGAGCCCCGAAATATAACGTCTCAAAATAAGCTAAATCAGGGTCAGAAAAAACAAAGCAAATGACACCTACGTGCTTAACATGGTATTTTTTGACTTCCCAAAACTTTAAATTTCAAAAAAAAGGAAATTTTTTTTGTCACGAAAATCGAGCACTGCAAAATGACGTATCAAAATAAGCTAAAATAAGTGTCCGAAAAACAAAGCAAATGACTCCTAAGTGCTTAATATGTTATTTTTTGACTTCCCAAAACTTATAATTTCAAAAAAAAAAGAATTTTTTTGTGTCAAGAAAATCGAGCCCCGAAATATAACGTCTCAAAATAAGCTAAATCAGGGTCAGAAAAAACAAAACAAATGACTCCTACGTGCTTAACATGGTATTTTTTGACTTCCCAAAACTTAAAGTTTAAAAAAAAAAAGGAAATTTTTTTGTCACGAAAATCGAGCACTGCAAAATGACGTATCAAAATAAGCTAAAATAAATTTCCGAAAAAAAAAGCAAATGACTCCTAAGTGCTTAATATGTTATTTTTTGACTTCCCAAAACATGAAATTTCAAAAAAAAAAGAATTTTTTTGTGTCACTAAAATCCAGCCCCGAAATATAACGCTTCAAAATAGGCTAAATCAGGGTCAGAAAAAACAAAGCAAATGACTCATACGTGCTTAACATGGTATTTTTTGACATCCCAAAACTTAAAATTTCAAAAAAAAGGAAATTTTTTTTGTCACGAAAATCGAGCACTGCAAAATGACGTATCAAAATAAGCTAAAATAAGTTTCCGATAAACAAAGCAAATGACTCCTAAGGGCTTAATATGTTATTTTTTGACTTCCCAAAACATGAAATTTAAAAAAAAATACAAAGTTTTCCTGTCACGAAAATCGAGCCCCGAAATATAACGTCTCAAAATAAGATAAATCAGGGTCATAAAAAAAAAAACAAATGACACCTAAGGGAGTAAAATGGTGTTTTTGCACTTCCAAAAACATAAAATATCAAAAAAAAAAAAAGGAAACTTTTTCGGATAACGGAAATCGAGCACCGAACAATATCGTCTCAAAATAGGGAAAAATTAGTGTCCGAAAAACAAAGCAAATGACTCCTAAGTGCTTAATATGTTATTTTTTTACTTCACAAAACATCAAATTTCAATAAAAAGGAAATTTTTTGTGTCACGAAAGCATTACAAAAGGACGTGTCAAAATAAGCTAAAATAAGTGTCCGAAAAACAAAGCAAATGACTCCTAAGTGCTTAATATCTTATTTTTTGACTCCCCAAAACATGAAATTTCAAAAAAAAGGAAATTTTTCGGGTCAGGAAAATCGAGCCACGAAATATAACGTCTCAAAATAAGCTAAATCAGGGTCAGAAAAAACAAAACAAATGACTCCTAAGTGCTTAATATGTTATTTTTTGACTTCCCAAAACTTCAAATTTAAAAAAAAAAAGATACATTTTGTGTAACGAAAATCGAACACGGCAAAATGACGTCTCAAAATAAGCTAAAATTAGTGTCGGAAAAACAAAGCAAATGACTCCTAAGTGCTTAATATGTTATTTTTTGACTTCCCAAAACTTATAATTTCAAAAAAAAAGAATTTTTTTGTGTCACGAAAATCGAGCCCCGAAATATAACGTCTCAAAATAAGCTAAATCAGGGTCAGAAAAAACAAAGCAAATGACTCCTACGTGCTTAACATGGTATTTTTTGACTTCCCAAAACTTTAAGTTTCAAAAAAAAGGAAATTTTTTTTGTCACGAAAATCGAGCACTGCAAAATGACGTATCAAAATAAGCTAAAATAAGTGTCCGAAAAACAAAGCAAATGACTCCTAAGTGCTTAATATGTTATTTTTTGACTTCCCAAAACTTATAATTTCAAAAAAAAAAGAATTTTTTTGTGTCAAGAAAATCGAGCCCCGAAATATAACGTCTCAAAATAAGCTAAATCAGGGTCAGAAAAAACAAAACAAATGACTCCTACGTGCTTAACATGGTATTTTTTGACTTCCCAAAACTTAAAGTTTAAAAAAAAAAGGAAATTTTTTTGTCACGAAAATCGAGCACTGCAAAATGACGTATCAAAATAAGCTAAAATAAATTTCCGAAAAAAAAAGCAAATGACTCCTAAGTGCTTAATATGTTATTTTTTGACTTCCCAAAACATGAAATTTCAAAAAAAAAAAGAATTTTTTTGTCTCACTAAAATCGAGCCCCGAAATATAACGTCTCAAAATAGGCTAAATCAGGGTCAGAAAAAACAAAGCAAATGACTCCTACGTGCTTAACATGGTATTTTTTGACTTCCCAAAACTTAAAGTTTCAAAAAAAAGGAAATTTTTTTTGTCACGAAAATCGAGCACTGCAAAATGACGTATCAAAATAAGCTAAAATAAGTTTCCGAAAAACAAAGCAAATGACTCCTAAGTGCTTAATATGTTATTTTTTAACTTCCCAAAACATGAAATTTAAAAAAAAAAAACAAATTTTTCCTGTCACGAAAATCGAGCCCCGAAATATAACGTCTCAAAATAAGCTAAATCAGGGTCAGAAAAAACAAAACAAACGACTCCTAAGTGCTTAACATGGTATTTTTTGACTTCCCAAAACATAAAATATCAAAAAAAAAAGGTAACTTTTTCGGATAACGGAAATCGAGCATCGAACAATATCGTCTCAAAATAGGCAAAAATTAGTGTCCGAAAAACAAAGCAAATGACTCCTAAGTGCTTAATATGTTATTTTTTCACTTCACAAAACATAAAATTTCAATAAAAAGGAAATTTTTTGTGTCACGAAAGTATTACAAAATGACGTGTCAAAATAATTAAAATAAGTGTCCGAAAAACAAAGCAAATGACTCCTAAGTGCTTAATATCTTATTTTTTGACTTCCCAAAACATGAAATTTCAAAAAAAAGGAAATTTTTCGGGTCAGGAAAATCGAGCCCCGAAATATAACGTCTCAAAATAAGCTAAATCATGGTCAGAAAAAACAAAACAAATGACTCCTAAGTGCTTAATATGTTATTTTTTGACTTCCCAAAACTTGAAATTTAAAAAAAAAAGGAAACATTTTGTGTAACGAAAATCGAACACGGCAAAATGACGTCTCAAAATAAGCTAAAATTAGTGTCGGAAAAACAAAGCAAATGACTCCTAAGTGCTTAATATGTTATTTTTTGACTTCCCAAAACTTATAATTTCAAAAAAAAAGAATTTTTTTGTGTCACGAAAATCGAGCCCCGAAATATAAAGTCTCAAAATAAGCTAAATCAGGGTCAGAAAAAACAAAGCAAATGACTCCTACGTGCTTAACATGGTATTTTTTGACTTCCCAAAACTTTAAGTTTCAAAAAAATGGAAATTTTTTTTGTCACGAAAATCGAGCACTGCAAAATGACGTATCAAAATAAGCTAAAATAAGTTTTCGAAAAACAAAGCAAATGACTCCTAAGTGCTTAATATGTTATTTTTTGACTTCCCAAAACATGAAATTTCAAAAAAAAGGAATTGTCACGAAAATCGATCCCCGAAATATAACGTCTCAAAATAAGCTAAATCAGGGTCAGAAAAAACAAAACAAATGACTCCTAAGTGCTTAATATGTTATTTTTTGACTTCCCAAAACTTGAAATTTAAAAAAAAAAGGAAACGTTTTGTGTCACGAAATCGAACACGGCAAAATGACGTCTCAAAATAAGCAAGAATTAGTGTCGGAAAAACAAAGCAAATGACTCCTAAGTGCTTAATATGTTATTTTTTGACTTCCCAAAACTTATAATTTCAAAAAAAAAAGAATTTTTTTGTGTCACGAAAATAGAGCCCCGAAATATTACGTCTAAAAATAGGCTAAATCAGGGTCAGAAAAAACAAAGCAAATGACTCATACGTGCTTAACATGGTATTTTTTGACTTCCCAAAACTTAAAGTTTCAAAAAAAAGGAAATTTTTTTTGTCACGAAAATCGAGCACTGCAAAATGACGTATCAAAATAAGCTAAAATAAGTTTTCGAAAAACAAAGCAAATGACTCCTAAGTGCTTAATATGTTATTTTTTGACTTCCCAAAACATGAAATTTAAAAATAAAAACAAATTTTTCCTGTCACGAAAATCGAGCCCCGAAATATAACGTCTCAAAATAAGCTAAATCAGGGTCAGAAAAAACAAAACAAATGACTCCTAAGTGCTTAACATGGTATTTTTTGACTTCCCAAAACATGAAATTTCAAAAAAAAGGAATTTTTTCCTGTCACGAAAATCGATCCCCGAAATATAACGTCTCAAAATAAGCTAAATCAGGGTGAGAAAAAACAAAACAAATGACTCCTAAGTGCTTAATATGTTATTTTTTGACTTCCCAAAACTAATAATTGAAAAAAAAAATGAAATTTTGTAGGTCACAAAAATTGAGCCCCGAAAAATGACATCTCCAAATCAGCAAAACCAGTGTCCGAAAACAAAGCAAATGGCTCCTAAGTGCTTAATATGTTATTTTTTGACTTCCCAAAACTTGGAATTTAAAAAAAAAAAAGGAATTTTTTTGTGTCACAAAAATCGAGCCCCGAAATATAACGTCTCAAAATAAGCTAAATCAGGGTCTGAAAAAACAAAACAAATGACTCCTAAGTGCTTAACATGGTATTTTTTGACTTCCCAAAACTTAAAGTTTCAAAAAAAAGGAAATTTTTTTTGTCACGAAAATCGAGCACTGCAAAATGACGTATCAAAATAAGCTAAAATAAGTTTCCGAAAAACAAAGCAAATGACTCCTAAGGGCTTAATATGTTATTTTTTGACTTCCCAAAACATGAAATTTAAAAAAAAATACAAAGTTTTCCTGTCACGAAAATCGAGCCCCGAAATATAACGTCTCAAAATAAGCTAAATCAGGGTCATAAAAAACAAAACAAATGACTCCTAAGTGATTAACATGGTATTTTTTGACTTCCAAAAACATAAAATATCAAAAAAAAAAACGGAAACTTTTTCGGATAACAGAAATCGAGCACCGAACAATATCGTCTCAAAATAGGGAAAAATTAGTGTCCGAAAAACAAAGCAAATGACTCCTAAGTGCTTAATATGTTATTTTTTTACTTCACAAAACATCAAATTTCAATAAAAAGGAAATTTTTTGTGTCACGAAAGCATTACAAAAGGACGTGTCAAAAGAAGCTAAAATAAGTGTCCGAAAAACAAAGCAAATGACTCCTAAGTGCTTAATATCTTATTTTTTGACTTCCCAAAACATGAAATTTCAAAAAAAAGGAAATTTTTCGGGTCAGGAAAATCGAGCCCCGAAATATAACGTCTCAAAATAAGCTAAATCAGGGTCAGAAAAAACAAAACAAATGACTCCTAAGTGCTTAATATGTTATTTTTTGACTTCCCAAAACTTCAAATTTAAAAAAAAAAAAGAAACATTTTGTGTAACGAAAATCGAACACGGCAAAATGACGTCTCAAAATAAGCTAAAATTAGTGTCGGAAAAACAAAGCAAATGACTCCTATGTGCTTAATATGTTATTTTTTGACTTCCCAAAACTTATAATTTCAAAAAAAAAGAATTTTTTTGTGTCACGAAAATCGATCCCCGAAATATAACGTCTCAAAATAAGCTAAATCAGGGTCAGAAAAAACAAAGCAAATGACTCCTACGTGCTTAACATGGTATTTTTTGACTTCCCAAAACTTTAAGTTTCAAAAAAAAGGAAATTTTTTTTGTCACGAAAATCGAGCACTGCAAAATGACGTATCAAAATAAGCTAAAATAAGTGTCCGAAAAACAAAGCAAATGACTCCTAAGTGCTTAATATGTTATTTTTTGACTTCCCAAAACTTATAATTTCAAAAAAAAAAGAATTTTTTTGTGTCAAGAAAATCGAGCCCCGAAATATAACGTCTCAAAATAAGCTAAATCAGGGTCAGAAAAAACAAAGCAAATGACTCCTACGTGCTTAACATGGTATTTTTTGACTTCCCAAAACTTAAAGTTTAAAAAAAAAAGGAAATTTTTTTGTCACGAAAATCGAGCACTGCAAAATGACGTATCAAAATAAGCTAAAATAAATTTCCGAAAAAAAAAGCAAATGACTCCTAAGTGCTTAATATGTTATTTTTTGACTTCCCAAAACATGAAATTTCAAAAAAAAAAAGAATTTTTTTGTATCACTAAAATCGAGCCCCGAAATATAACGTCTCAAAATAGGCTAAATCAGGGTCAGAAAAAACAAAGCAAATGACTCATACGTGCTTAACATGGTATTTTTTGACATCCCAAAACTTAAAGTTTCAAAAAAAAGGAAATTTTTTTTGTCACGAAAATCGAGCACTGCAAAATGACGTATCAAAATAAGCTAAAATAAATTCCCGAAAAAAAAAGAAAATGACCCCAAAGTGCTAAATATGTTATTTTTTAACTCCCAAAACATAAAATTTAAAAAAAAAAACAAATTTTTCCTGTCACGAAAATCGAGCCCCGAAATATAACGTCTCAAAATAAGCTAAATCAGGGTCAGAAAAAACAAAACAAACGACTCCTAAGTGCTTAACATGGTATTTTTTGACTTCCCAAAACATAAAATATCAAAAAAAAAAGGTAACTCTTTCGGATAACGGAAATCGAGCATCGAACAATATCGTCTCAAAATAGGCAAAAATTAGTGTCCGAAAAACAAAGCAAATGACTCCTAAGTGCTTAATATGTTATTTTTTCACTTCACAAAACATAAAATTTCAATAAAAAGGAAATTTTTTGTGTCACGAAAGTATTACAAAATGACGTGTCAAAATAATTAAAATAAGTGTCCGAAAAACAAAGCAAATGACTCCTAAGTGCTTAATATCTTATTTTTTGACTTCCCAAAACATGAAATTTCAAAAAAAAGGAAATTTTTCGGGTCAGGAAAATCGAGCCCCGAAATATAACGTCTCAAAATAAGCTAAATCATGGTCAGAAAAAACAAAACAAATGACTCCTAAGTGCTTAATATGTTATTTTTTGACTTCCCAAAACTTGAAATTTAAAAAAAAAAGGAAACATTTTGTGTAACGAAAATCGAACACGGCAAAATGACGTCTCAAAATAAGCTAAAATTAGTGTCGGAAAAACAAAGCAAATGACTCCTAAGTGCTTAATATGTTATTTTTTGACTTCCCAAAACTTATAATTTCAAAAAAAAAGAATTTTTTTGTGTCACGAAAATCGAGCCCCGAAATATAAAGTCTCAAAATAAGCTAAATCAGGGTCAGAAAAAACAAAGCAAATGACTCCTACGTGCTTAACATGGTATTTTTTGACTTCCCAAAACTTTAAGTTTCAAAAAAAAGGAAATTTTTTTTGTCACGAAAATCGAGCACTGCAAAATGACGTATCAAAATAAGCTAAAATAAGTGTCCGAAAAACAAAGCAAATGACTCCTAAGTGCTTAATATGTTATTTTTTGACTTCCCAAAACATGAAATTTCAAAAAAAAGGAATTGTCACGAAAATCGATCCCCGAAATATAACGTCTCAAAATAAGCTAAATCAGGGTCAGAAAAAACAAAACAAATAACTCCTAAGTGCTTAATATATTATTTTTTGACTTCCCAAAACTTGAAATTTAAAAAAAAAAGGAAACGTTTTGTGTCACGAAATCGAACACGGCAAAATGACGTCTCAAAATAAGCAAGAATTAGTGTCGGAAAAACAAAGCAAATGACTCCTAAGTGCTTAATATGTTATTTTTTGACTTCCCAAAACTTATAATTTCAAAAAAAAAAGAATTTTTTTGTGTCACGAAAATCGAGCCCCGAAATATTACGTCTAAAAATAGGCTAAATCAGGGTCAGAAAAAACAAAGCAAATGACTCATACGTGCTTAACATGGTATTTTTTGACTTCCCAAAACTTAAAGTTTCAAAAAAAAGGAAATTTTTTTTGTCACGAAAATCGAGCACTGCAAAATGACGTATCAAAATAAGCTAAAATAAGTTTTCGAAAAACAAAGCAAATGACTCCTAAGTGCTTAATAAGTTATTTTTTGACTTCCCAAAACATGAAATTTAAAAAAAAAAACAAATTTTTCCTGTCACGAAATTCGAGCCCCGAAATATAACGTCTCAAAATAAGCTAAATCAGGGTCAGAAAAAACAAAACAAATGACTCCTAAGTGCTTAACATGGTATTTTTTGACTTCCCAAAACATGAAATTTCAAAAAAAAGGAATTTTTTCCTGTCACGAAAATCGATCCCCGAAATATAACGTCTCAAAATAAGCTAAATCAGGGTGAGAAAAAACAAAACAAATGACTCCTAAGTGCTTAATATGTTATTTTTTGACTTCCCAAAACTTATAATTTCAAAAAAAAAAAGAATTTTTTTGTGTCACGAAAATCGAGCACTGCAAAATGACGTCTGAAAATAAGCTAAAATAAGTGTCCGAAAAACAAAGCAAATGACTCCTAAGTGCTTAATATGTTATTTTGTATTTCCCTAAACATGAATTTCAAAAATAAGGAAATTTTTTGTGTCACGAAAATCGAGCACTGCTAAATGACATAAAAATAAGCTAAATAAGTGTCCGAAAAACAAAGCAAATGACTCCTAAGTGCTTAATATGTTATTTTTTGACTTCCCAAAACATGAAATTTCAAAAAAAAAAAGAATTTTTTTGTGTCACTAAAATCGAGCCCCGAAATATAACGTCTCAAAATAGGCTAAATCAGGGTCAGAAAAAACAAAGCAAATGACTCATACGTGCTTAACATGGTATTTTTTGACATCCCAAAACTTAAAGTTTCAAAAAAAAGGAAATTTTTTTTGTCACGAAAATCGAGCACTGCAAAATGACGTATCAAAATAAGCTAAAATAAGTTTCCGAAAAACAAAGCAAATGACTCCTAAGTGCTTAATATGTTATTTTTTAACTTCCCAAAACATGAAATTTAAAAAAAAAAAACAAATTTTTCCTGTCACGAAAATCGAGCCCCGAAATATAACGTCTCAAAATAAGCTAAATCAGGGTCAGAAAAAACAAAACAAACGACTCCTAAGTGCTTAACATGGTATTTTTTGACTTCCCAAAACATAAAATATCAAAAAAAAAAGGTAACTTTTTCGGATAACGGAAATCGAGCATCGAACAATATCGTCTCAAAATAGGCAAAAATTAGTGTCCGAAAAACAAAGCAAATGACTCCTAAGTGCTTAATATGTTATTTTTTCACTTCACAAAACAAAAAATTTCAATAAAAAGGAAATTTTTTGTGTCACGAAAGTATTACAAAATGACGTGTCAAAATAATTAAAATAAGTGTCCGAAAAACAAAGCAAATGACTCCTAAGTGCTTAATATCTTATTTTTTGACTTCCCAAAACATGAAATTTCAAAAAAAAGGAAATTTTTCGGGTCAGGAAAATCGAGCCCCGAAATATAACGTCTCAAAATAAGCTAAATCATGGTCAGAAAAAACAAAACAAATGACTCCTAAGTGCTTAATATGTTATTTTTTGACTTCCCAAAACTTGAAATTTAAAAAAAAAAGGAAACATTTTGTGTAACGAAAATCGAACACGGAAAAATGACGTCTCAAAATAAGCTAAAATTAGTGTCGGAAAAACAAAGCAAATGACTCCTAAGTGCTTAATATGTTATTTTTTGACTTCCCAAAACTTATAATTTCAAAAAAAAAGAATTTTTTTGTGTCACGAAAATCGAGCCCCGAAATATAAAGTCTCAAAATAAGCTAAATCAGGGTCAGAAAAAACAAAGCAAATGACTCCTACGTGCTTAACATGGTATTTTTTGACTTCCCAAAACTTTAAGTTTCAAAAAAAAGGAAATTTTTTTTGTCACGAAAATCGAGCACTGCAAAATGACGTATCAAAATAAGCTAAAATAAGTGTCCGAAAAACAAAGCAAATGACTCCTAAGTGCTTAATATGTTATTTTTTGACTTCCCAAAACATGAAATTTCAAAAAAAAGGAATTGTCACGAAAATCGATCCCCGAAATATAACGTCTCAAAATAAGCTAAATCAGGGTCAGAAAAAACAAAACAAATGACTCCTAAGTGCTTAATATGTTATTTTTTGACTTCCCAAAACTTGAAATTTAAAAAAAAAAGGAAATGTTTTGTGTCACGAAATCGAACACGGCAAAATGACGTCTCAAAATAAGCAAGAATTAGTGTCGGAAAAACAAAGCAAATGACTCCTAAGTGCTTAATATGTTATTTTTTGACTTCCCAAAACTTATAATTTCAAAAAAAAAAGAATTTTTTTGTGTCACGAAAATCGAGCCCCGAAATATTACGTCTAAAAATAGGCTAAATCAGGGTCAGAAAAAACAAAGCAAATGACTCATACGTGCTTAACATGGTATTTTTTGACTTCCCAAAACTTAAAGTTTCAAAAAAAAGGAAATTTTTTTTGTCACGAAAATCGAGCACTGCAAAATGACGTATCAAAATAAGCTAAAATAAGTTTTCGAAAAACAAAGCAAATGACTCCTAAGTGCTTAATATGTTATTTTTTGACTTCCCAAAACATGAAATTTAAAAAAAAAAACAAATTTTTCCTGTCACGAAAATCGAGCCCCGAAATATAACGTCTCAAAATAAGCTAAATCAGGGTCAGAAAAAACAAAACAAATGACTCCTAAGTGCTTAACATGGTATTTTTTGACTTCCCAAAACATGAAATTTCAAAAAAAAGGAATTTTTTCCTGTCACGAAAATCGATCCCCGAAATATAACGTCTCAAAATAAGCTAAATCAGGGTGAGAAAAAACAAAACAAATGACTCCTAAGTGCTTAATATGTTATTTTTTGACTTCCCAAAACTTATAATTTCAAAAAAAAAAGAATTTTTTTGTGTCACGAAAATCGAGCACTGCAAAATGACGTCTGAAAATAAGCTAAAATAAGTGTCCGAAAAACAAAGCAAATGACTCCTAAGTGCTTAATATGTTATTTTGTATTTCCCTAAACATGAATTTCAAAAATAAGGAAATTTTTTGTGTCACGAAAATCGAGCACTGCTAAATGACATAAAAATAAGCTAAATACGTGTCCGAAAAACAAAGCAAATGACTCCTAAGTGCTTAATATGTTATTTTTTGACTTCCCAAAACATGAAATTTCAAAAAAAAGGAAATTTTTCCTGTCACGAAAATCGAGCCCCGAAATATAACTTCTCAAAATAAGCTAAATTAGTGTCAGAAAAAACAAAACAAATGTCTCCTAAGTGCTTAACAAGGTATTTTTTTACTTCCCAAAACTTAAAATTTCAAAAAAAAGGAAATTTTTTGTGTCACAAAAATCGAACACTGCAAAATGACGTCTCAAAATAAGCTAAAATAAGTGTCTGAAAAACAAAGCAAATGACTCCTAATTGCTTAATTTGTTATTTTTTATTTCCCAAAACATTAAATTTCAGAAATAAGGAAATTTTTTGTGTCACGAAAATCGAGCACTGCAAAATGACGTATCAAAATAAGCTAAAATAAGTGTTCGAAAAACAAAGCAAATGACTCCTAAAGTGCTTAATATGTTATTTTTTGACTTCTCAAAACATGAAATTTCAAAAAATATGAAACTTTTCGGGACACGAAAATCGGGCCCCGAAATATAACGTCTCAAAATAAGCTAAATCAGGGTCAGAAAAAACAAAACAAATGACTCCTAAGTGCTTAATATGTTATTTTTTGACTTCCCAAAACTAATAATTGAAAAAAAAAATGAAATTTTGTAGGTCACAAAAATTGAGCCCCGAAAAATGACATCTCCAAATCAGCAAAACCAGTGTCCGAAAACAAAGCAAATGGCTCCTAAGTGCTTAATATGTTATTTTTTGACTTCCCAAAACTTGGAATTTAAAAAAAAAAAAGGAATTTTTTTGTGTCACAAAAATCGAGCCCCGAAATATAACGTCTCAAAATAAGCTAAATCAGGGTCTGAAAAAACAAAACAAATGACTCCTAAGTGCTTAACATGGTATTTTTTGACTTCCCAAAACTTAAAGTTTCAAAAAAAAGGAAATTTTTTTGTCACAAAAATCGAGAACTGTAAAATGACGTATCAAAATAAGCTAAAATAAGTTTCCGAAAAACAAAGCAAATGACTCCTAAGTGCTTAATATGTTATTTTTTGAATTCCCAAAACATGAAATTTAAAAAAAAAAACAAATTTTTTCCTGTCACGAAAATCGAGCCCCGAAATATAACGTCTCAAAATAAGCTAAATCAGGGTCATAAAAAACAAAACAAATGACTCCTAAGTGCTTAACATGGTATTTTTTGACTTCCAAAAACATAAAATATCAAAAAAAAAAGGAAACTTTTTCGGATAACAGAAATCGAGCACCGAACAATATCGTCTCAAAATAGGGAAAAATTAGTGTCCCAAAAACAAAGCAAATGACTCCAAAGTGCTTAATATGTTATTTTTTTACTTCACAAAACATAAAATTTCAATAAAAAGGAATTTTTTTGTGTCACGAAAGCATTACAAAATGACGTATCAAAATAAGCTAAAATAAGTGTCCGAAAAACAAAGCAAATGACTCCTAAGTGCTTAATATCTTATTTTTTGACTTCCCAAAACATGAAATTTCAAAAAAAAGGAAATTTTTCGGGTCAGGAAAATCGATCCCCGAAATATAACGTCTCAAAATAAGCTAAATCAGGGTCAGAAAAAAAAAAACAAATGACTCCTAAGTGCTTAATATGTTATTTTTTGACTTCCCAAAACTTGAAATTTAAAAAAAAAAAAGAAAACATTTTGTGTCACGAAAATCGAACACGGCAAAATGACGTCTCAAAATAAGCTAAAATTAGTTTCGGAAAAACAAAGCAAATGACTCCTAAGTGCTTAATATGTTATTTTTTGACTTCCCAAAACTTATAATTTCAAAAAAAAAGAATTTTTTTGGGTCATGAAAATCGAGCCCCGAAATATAATGTCTCAAAATAAGCTAAATCAGGGTCAGAAAAAACA
>JAYDYQ010000558.1:0-24984 GCA_034814905.1 Penstemon davidsonii | reverse complement strand
CAAAATTGAATCAAACCGAGGCCTATGTGAAAACACAGTGTCCTTAAGACGAATTCGCTCCCTCACCCTTCTAAGGTTTGTGCTCGAGGTTCGTGAACGTTTGTCTCCCAGGATACAACGGTTTTAGCAATGAACTTTGCACCAAGCTTGCTGGATGAACTGAATTACTTGAACTCTGAAAACTGGAATTGCAAGGAAATTGTTCTTCTCTGGTGTGTCTCAAACAGAATGAAGAAATACTCTATTTATAGGGTCGAAATGAGGGCAAAGTCGTAACAAAAAAAATTAATGGCATGAGTTACAAAATCGGAGATTCATCCATTACAACAGTTACAGAATTTTTTCAAAATTTGAAATGGATAGCAGTTACAAAACATTTGTAACAATTTATCTTTGTTTTAATTATTTGGGCCGAAAAGAAATGGCAAAACTGGGCCTGTTCGACTTTGGCTTTTCTGGACAGCATTCGAGTCCGAAGCAAATTTCAATCCATGATTTGCACCCCTCCTGCACGCGAAGGAAAAGACTTTTTGTAGCTAAGTAGTTACACAACTACATTGACAAATCATATATAAACCTCAAGTTTTTCCATTCCACTTCCAATGTGGGATAAAAGTCAATTTCATTTCTTTTCTTCCATTTCAAGAGGTGATCTTTGAGTGTCAATTTTTCATTCACCCGAACTCCGATTTGGACATACGATATACCGTTTTAATCTACTCATGGAGTAGATATAATTCCGCAACCCGACACTTTTCTCAAAATGGATCCCTCTTAAAATATGTCCAAAACAGACCATTAACTTACTTTTTTTTCCAACAGTTAGAGACTATTCCAGTGTATCTCTTGCTGTATGTATTCTTTTGGTATTATATAGTGGCTTTTACATTATTTTAACCCTTGTCAACTAAAATTGCACTCTCTCCCAAAATTTATTCCATTAACTATAGTGTAAAGTCAAACTTTTTAATTTTTTAAGTGACTTATCTAGTAGATTTTATATACTAGTGTTTTAAACATTTTAAATATTAAAATATATGATGTATCAAATTATTATTGATGTAAATTAAGTAGATTATTTATTATAAATTTTTAAAATTTGGTCAAATTGACTAATTAATTGTATCAAAAAAATTTAGGACAGAGGTAGTATGTTGATTTGATAATTTTGAATGACTTAGACTATAATATCAAATTAAAATGCACATCAATCATTGTGAAAACCAGAACCTATTAACTATTAGCAATATCGTAAGAAACCAATAGTAATCTCAAAGTGGTCATTTTGAAAATTTCTAATTACATAAATCATATATGACAATTATATAGACCACGCGTTGTGGGTATATAAGAATTTTCCAATCATTTTAGGTTATCTCCAACCCACCATGGGGGTGGGGTGGGTTGGAGATGGCCCTGGGGCTCTTACCCTAAATGGTTCCGACCATCCAGGGGGTGCATTTAGCACCGCCCAGAGCTGTTGAAAGCCTTGGGCACAACCGTTCCTTACAAACAGGGCAACAGGTGGTGCCACTTAGCGCCACCTGGTGCCTTTATATTTATTTTTTTATAAATTAAAAATAATTATTAATAAAAAAAATTAAACATTAGAAAAATTAACTAGAAATTGAAGATACATTTAATTATAAAAATTGTGTAAGGTTTAATAATAATTTGTTTTAAATTAAAGATGTAACATTATTAGTTTTAATTTTGAATTTATAAATTTGTCTATGAAAGTAAAATTAACAACATTATAGTATAATAAAACCCTTATCCATTATTAATTTTGAATTTATATATTTGTCTACAAAAGTAAAATTTATTTAACCACATTTAAAATTTGATTTGAAATATTTAAATTTTATTTAATCTCTAATATAGTATAAATGTTAAATGTACAATTGGTACAAAATATAGAAATACGATATTTGCATTAAATTACGCCAAATATTGGTACATGTACGTAGATACATATAACAACTTATATAAATAAATAAAATTACATATTATGCAGATACTAACTTATAAATAAAAACATTCTGAGAATTTAAGTACGACGACGATGAAAGGCCCACGCATGAGCGACTAAGTCCTTTTGAAGTTGTTTATTGACTTCTAATGATCGTATTGTGTGGCGACATATCATATAATCTTCAAGGGATATATCTTCAAAATTGGTGTTTTTTTATTATTCTTATTCAGTATTATTATTATTATTTATTTTCAAAATTAATATTATTAGGATTGTTAATTTTCAAAATTATTATTATTATTGTCCTTATTATTATAGATAATATAGGTGACAATGCGGAAGGTTTTTTTTTAATTAATTGATGTTGTTAGCCAACGGCTGAAGACAGTGTCCAGAGAAGAGCAGATTCACCCGGAGTGGAGCTTAACACCCTAGACTGTGAAAGCCCAGTAAATTAGAGATAGCCTTAGCAATTTGACCGTGTTACCATACAAAATTACAAATTAGGAAAATATTTACATAGATCCACATTATTATAAGAAAATTATTTAAAAAATCTGCCAGTGGATACAGTACAACTGTACTAATGCAGTAGGAGGCAACAGCACGTGACAATGGTAAATGTCCTCTCCATATATCACGCCTCATTCACTTGCCCTTTTTCCCCCCTGTCTTTCCTTCATTTGATTCTCCCACATTTTATTATTTATTATAAAGAGGGACGAAAAGACTTGTTACTTTTTCATATTAATTTGGAAAGAAAATCAAGAAACAAAAGAAAGTTTCATTCTTTCAAGAAAAGTAGCTACCACACAATGAAAGAATACACCAGTTTGTGTTCTATCATCTGTGTTTTAGCTCTGCTACTTGTTTTTAATGGAGTAAATGGCGACAACCCTTATAGATATTACACTTGGAAAATCACTTATGGTGATATTTATCCTTTAGGCGTCAAACAACAGGTAATGAGTGTGTTTGTGTGTGTTTTCTTGTATTTTTTTGTATGTTGTGTTTTGAAATTTTTAAACGGTGGTGCAGGGGATTTTGATAAATGGGCAATTTCCAGGTCCTCAAATTGACTGTGTCACAAATGACAATTTGATTATCAGTGTTTACAACTACTTACCTGAGCCATTTCTCCTATCTTGGTAAGCAAAAATATTTATTTTTTACCAGTTTCATCACCATTGTTTTCTTGTTTATTGCATTCAATGCTTCTTGATATTTACAGATCCCATTCTTTCTGATTCTCTACAATGCTTTAAAGTCCAAATCTTTTATGAAGATTTTTAATGTACTAGATCTATGTAGCCTATTGTTGTACTCATATATGTCAATAATGCCAATAATTTAATAAAGGAGCTGAATTTGGGCTACATTTGAGATTTGGCTTTAAGATATGAATGCCAAAAATCTTATGGGATTCCTTATCACAACAGTAGTCCATGTTATGGGTGTCTTTTTGTCTCACCACTTTGCACATGCTTGATCTCTGACAACTTTGCAATTTCATATTTCTCAATAATCTTCTATTGATATTAATACCAAAGACATAGATGTATAAGTGGCAATGTGGCATGTTTATGTAGGCCCAGAGTTATGTGCATCATTTATTGATCAAATTTCTTGCTGCATTCTTGAGAAATTTATGGCTGATGATATGAAAAAAAATGTTTAAAAACATTAAAAATGAAATCCAAATCCGTTTATTTTATTTCCTTGGCTTTGAAGTGGGCCATCGTGGGCCATATGGGGTACTAAGCACGTATTTCCTTGAGGATGACGGGCATTCTCAAGGACCAGCGTCAGGCATCTTGTAGGGGAGTCGAAGTTCTTGTTTTGGTGAAAACCGAGATGTGTGGTGTGGGGCCATGGGTGGGCCCCACATTGTGCAGCCATATAGGTTTCGATTTATCAGCTATGCCCCATCGACTAGGTCGATTGTGCTTTGAAGCACACTTCCTAGGGGTCTGGTGAGCCAACTCAGAGCACTTGGCTACCGACTCTAGTGGCGAGGTGTAATGTCATTGAATTGGTGGAAATGCATTAGCTAGTTTATTGAAGTTTAAGATTCCGAGTTATTTTCCATGTTATCCTAATTTTTTCTGTTTTTGGTTTCAGGAACGGCATACAACAAAGAAGGAATTCATGGCAAGATGGAATGTATGGCACCACATGCCCAATCCCACCTGGGAAAAACTTCACTTATGCTCTTCAAGCAAAGGACCAAATCGGTACATATTTCTACTTCCCCTCACTTGGCCTCCATAAGGCAGCCGGAGGTTACGGTAGCATTAGAGTTTATAGCCGTCCTCAAATCCCAGTACCTTTCCCGCCTCCTGCTCGAGAATTTACTGTTCTAACCGGAGATTGGTTCAAAAGAAGTCACAGAGTAAGTAAACACATTGTTTAATACTATTTCTCAATATTAATGAGGTCCCTAGCTAATATGCTCGATTTTTGGCAGCAATTAAGGTACTTTTTGGATGGAGGTCACAATCTTCCCTTCCCTGATGGACTTATCATAAACGGTCGTGGTTGGAATGGATATACATTCACAGTTGATCAAGGCAGAACATACAGGTTCAGAATATCAAATGTCGGGATTGCAACTTCCATCAACTTCCGTATCCAAGGACACACGATGAAACTCGTTGAGGTTGAAGGATCTCACACACTTCAGAATACTTACACTTCACTTGACATTCATCTAGGCCAGTCTTACTCGGTTTTGGTCACGGCTAACCAACCAGCAAAGGACTATTACGTTGTTGTTTCTTCGCGTTTCACCACTAAAGTCCTCACCACAACCGCCGTTCTTCATTACAGCAACTCGTGGACTAAAGTTTCCGGTTTTCCCCCTAGTGGTCCCACTACTGATATTCAATCGTCTCTGTACCAAGCTAGAACCATACGGTAATTAATCAAACTTAAAATGTAGTATTTGGTAATTGGTATCGAAATCTTGAATGGTATAATAATTTGAGCTAAATGAAAAAATACCCCCTGTGCTTTACCTAATTAACAAAAACCTTCCCCCTGTATTCTTTTTTTAGTAGCAAAAAAAACCATTTCAAATTCCTTCATAAATCATAGGGAGGTTATTGTCAATTTTCTAAGTGAACAGGGGGTTATTGCCGATTTTCAAAGTTAACAGGGGGATTATTGTCAATTTTTTAGGTGAAAAGAGGTGTTTTTGCATCCTTTGATAGGGGTATAATTGTCATTTTGGCGTGTTCTTTTTGCTAATAAAAAAAATAGCATAGTGGGGTTTTTGGTAATAAAAATAATAGTGTTTTTTTTGTAATTAAGCAAAACATAGGTTGTATTTTTCATTTCACTCGAAAATCATTTATACTAAGTTTTTTCATTTTGGTGATTCTTGAATCAGTCGGAATTTGACTGCAAGTGGACCTAGACCTAACCCTCAAGGCTCGTACCACTACGGAATGATCAAGCCTGCTAAGACCATTATTCTTGCAAACTCGGCTCCGTATATTAATGGCAAACTTAGATATGCTGTCAATGGTGTGTCGTTTATTAACCCCGACACTCCTTTAAAGTTGGCTGACTATTTCAAGATTGGAGGAGTTTATAGTGTCGGTAGCATACCAGATAGACCCAATGGAGGCAACGGATATCTTGCAACCTCGGTTATGCATGCTGATTTCCGATCTTTCGTGGAGATCGTGTTTCAAAATTGGGAGAATACTGTCCAGTCATGGCATATTGATGGTTATTCGTTCTTCGTTGCTGGGTGAGTTTACAATTTTACCCTTTAAAACTATTACACTAACCATGCTTTATTCATACTGCAAAATTGGCTAACTATGTATATGCAAGCAGAATGGATGGTGGACAGTGGACCGAAGCTAGTAGAGCAAAATACAATTTGAGAGACACGGTTGCTCGTTGCACGGCTCAGGTGCATAGCAGTTCTTTATACATCAAATCAGAGCTCAGTTCTTTTCCGGTTCTTTTTAGAGCTAAATTCAAAAATACCCCCTGTGCTTTGCCTAATTGGCCAAAACCCCATGTGTTATTTTTACTACAAAAAAACCTGTGGTTTTTTATTAGCAAAAAGCCCCATTTGAAATTCCTTCATAAATCAATAGGGAGATTATTGTCAATTTTTTAAGTGAACGGGGGATTATTTATTACCAATTTTCAAAGTTAACAGGGGTATAATTGTCATTTTCCTGCAAAATATGTATTCCGGCATGGGGATTTTTGCTAATCACAGGGGTGTTTTTGCAAATTTGGCAAAACATAGGGGGGGTTTTTGCATTTCACTCTTTTTATATACTAAATTTGTTGTGTTTTTATGATCAAAATGCAGGTGTACCCGAAATCTTGGACTGCGATTTACATTGCTTTGGACAATGTAGGAATGTGGAACATAAGGTCGGAGGACTGGGCAAGGCAGTACTTGGGACAGCAGTTCTACTTGAGGGTATACACTTCATCGAATTCGTATAGAGACGAACTTCCAATTCCAAAGAATGCTCTCCTTTGTGGCCGAGCAAGAGGGCATCGCACTAGACCTCTTTGAACTGGTTCCGGTAGAACTCGGTCACGAGAGGGTGACTGGGAAATCAATATATGAACTAGGCAGGTAGAGGCAGGGGTGTGGTATTTTATCCATTATCTTTACAAAAAAATGTTTCTGATTGATGTTGATACTACTTATTGGTTAATGGCATGAACTAATTCTTGATTTGTTTTGCATTACTTTCTGAGATAGTGAGATAACATAAGATTTTGCATCTAGTTCTTGATAAGCTGAAGATTTATATATCTAGTTCATGTTCCCTTCTTCCTTCAAATGTTGCCGGTCTAATTGCTAAATTCAGAATCTTGATGCATTGAACCTAGACTTTTTGTGTCCTGATACAATTTTAACTGTTTTGATCTTATTCTAATACTTATCTTACTATTATAAATAAAACACACATAATTTCATTTGATATCATAATTTACTTGATATGTTTTGGTCAGCTAATTATTTGAATACTTTTTTTAAAATGTTTCGAAGACTTGTAGAAAAAATTGTAAACTAAAGAAACTTTGTTAGAATAGAAACTTCTCCATATTATTGTTTCGATTGTCTAAATAGCAAAAAAAGTTCTTGTTTTCGATGAAAATAAAATGAAAATTTTGACCCATAATTGTTATCAATCTAAAGTTAAACCTATCACTTTAAAAGAGGGAATTACACTTTTCATACAAAATCTTCTCCTATTCTATATATTTGGTACCATGTTTTCCAAAAAATAGATTTAATATCATGATTTCATTACCTCGATACATTTCCTTTCTTCGTTAATTTTTTTACGGAAACCGTCACGTGCCATGCACGCAGCCATTAAGTCACCATCTTCAACTCTGTATGGAGTATTTGCAATTGGGCAGAAAAATACCTAAAAATTTGGGAGGGGGTATTTTCAATTCCAATCCCCATCATCATCTCTTTCTTCACCTCCGACACCACAACCAGCGCCTCCACCTCCTCCCTCAGGCACCACCACCACAATCCACCAAAACTCATCCCCACCGCCATCTTCAATTGGGATGCTCTATTCTTGAATTTATTATCTTTGACATTTTTTTTTCTGGGGAAGAAGATGTCTTCAGGGTCACCATCTCCCAAATATGTTCACGTATTTTTTGGCAACTCCGACCACCATTAAACCTCTCATTGGTGGTTATAGCTTCGTCTTGACCTCCTCTACAAAGCCCATATACTATTATGTTGTTTTAGATCCAACCCGCCACCTGTATTTCAAATCCACGAATTTCAGCGTTTTCTTTGCTCTGCCGCTGGCGGAGGGGATCGATCCACCGTTTAATACCTACTACAATTCCCCCTCCCCAATTTTTAGGTATTTTTATGCTCAATTGCAAATACTTCTGCAGAGTTAAAGATGGTGACTTAATGGTCAAGTGCGTGCCACGTGGCGGTTTCCGTAAAAAAATTAACGGAGAAAGAAAATGTGTCAAGTGGATGAACTCATGGTAACAAAAATATTTTTTCAGAAAGCATGGTACCAAATATATAAAATAGGTAAAAAATTGATATGAAAAATACAATTCCCTCCACTTTAAAGGGGTAGATTTAATGTTTTAGTGCCAAAAATTATTATTTGTAAATTCCAATTGTTATATATGTTAGAATTTAATCAGATTAATAAGCATATCAATTCTTATTGTTATTTGTAAAGTCTTATTTTAAACAAACTAACATGGCAGATATTTAAAAATAATTATTGGTAATGTTGAAGTTGTATTTGCAAATCTATCTATCAATACAAAATTAATTGATCACTAGTACACTAATACCTACACATGTCATCATAATATTTTGTGGTTTTTTTTTTTAATATATATTTTTTAAACGAATTTGATGACTATAATTTTAAAATCCATTTTATTTATTACAAATAGGAACTCTATAATCCAACAAGTCAATCCAAAATATTAGTTCTTTTCAATTACAAATTCTCAAATCAAGTTTGAGTGTGTCTACTAAATTTAAATTCAAACCATTAATAGGCGCCTAATGGAAGTGATATCTGTTTAATTTGTGATGTTTTTTTTTTTTTTTTTTGTTTCCTAAGGGTTTAATCATTTCGAGGCGGGTTGGGCACATATGTGGGTACCTCTCCCAATAGGAATTCGAACCTGAGTCCGCTACTTTGTAGTGACTAGTCCCTTCCACTAGACTAATCACTTGTTGGTAATTTATTCAGCTTGTAGAACAATAGAACATGAATATATTTATAAAAGAAAAACAATATAATGATGAAGGACCCGTGATATGGGGTGCCTCGCTCCGTTTCCATATTGACTAGAAGCTTATTGGGCCATGTTTGACTTTTATACACTTGTTCTGGGTGGCTAGATCCGCATTGGTCTGTTGAATAAAGGCCCATACAAACGATTATTAGTATTTAGTATTGATGTCAATGAGTACGAATTGGGTCGGATCATCCCGATCTATATTCGATTCAATTTATGTCGGATCTAATTTGAATTGTGCTCGAATTTGAATTTTATGAATTTATCTACTAAAACAAGTTTGTTAGTGTAATAATTTTACTTAATTAGCTTACATGTTCAAACATTTTTCATCATATTCACTGAACTTCAACATAAAAAAGACTAATACTCAACACATTTAATCAATAACTTCAATTGATTTAAATGATTACTTTGAAAAACAATGGAATATATAATTAACTCATGTTGTTAGATAAAAATATTCATATAAAATTATGAATAAAAATATTATGTATATATATAAATATTTTATTTATTACCGAATATGCATGAATCTTTAACGAATTGATTCGATTTAAATCCATATCCACTCCACATATTTCAAATACTGATCTTCATCTTAAATGAAATCCATTGGATATGATCTTTAATGAGATAAATGATCAATTCATATTGATTTCCACCCCCATTAAGTCCACTGTCCACATGAGTTGATAAATATCTCTAACGATTTAATAAGATTTATTCATTGCTTTATGAGATTATGTTACATCTTGGTATTGGATGTGTCCGGTACTACTACGTGACTTTTCATTTAATTTCTCAGTATATTAGTTAGTTTAATATTAAAAAAAAATCAAACATTTTACAAATTTTTCCACAAATATGTAGAAAAAATGTAAATCTAAATAAGAAATATATTGAAGTATAAATTAATTTGCAGGACCTCATGCAGTACCAATTATTCAAAAATCAATTGATTTTTAAAAAAATCGAATTGAAATTCCTAACTTTATATAGTACATTCACATTAATAGACATCAGCAAAATTTGACTTTGACATAACATACGCCTTTACCTTCGCTTTCGAAGACTTCTGTCACGAGACAATTACTGTCAAAACTCTGCCAGTTAAAACAAAACTATTTTATAATTTCATTTAGTGGACTCAAAACATAAAACATATACTTTCAATTTGAACCCTAAGTTAAATTAAATTAAATTTGAGCCACCACCTAAAATATTCCTTTCAGTTTCTTCTTTCATCCATGATTTATTGTTACTCCATCGATCGGTGGTTGCTCACTGTCAGCATGAGCAATTGTCCCATGTCATAATTCCTCCCTCCATAATTATATACGTCAGCTTTTGGAAATATGTTCCCACATCGCGACCTCCGATTAATTATTTTCGGCCATTTTTTGCTATATTAAATTTTAAAAATAATCGGCTTAGGAAAAATCGCACCACCAGTAATTAGGAGAGACGTTGTACTGGGTGGAGGACGGCGGTGACGTCCGGCGGTGGACGTGTCGCCGATTGAGGAAAGTGCGACATGCGAAGTTTATGTCACAACAAATTAAGTGTGTCATTCTATGATAGGTTCTGTTGAGTAGGTTGTGTGATTTGTCATCTTTTGTAGAAATTTATTAAAAGTTATTTATATATATAAATATTTATGTTGCTTTAAATTCCGGCCAGATTAGATGGAGGTCTGGTCTCCAGAATTAAATACAATAATTTTGAATTCTAAGAATTTTGGTATGTTTCCTTAACAACATGCATCCCTAGCTCATGTCATACTTTTTCTTTCTCCCTTTCTTACTTTTTTTATTTTTTATTTTTTTAAACTACTCAATTTTATTTTTGGTTAAAGATTTTGTAATGAAATTGGTAATGGAAATCTCATGCCCAAAAAGATCGTATAATTAAAATATATTTTCTTATACGGAGTATTATTTATTATTTGATTTGTTATACCATTAAACTTTCAAATTTTTCATTCTCCGGTCAAATAAAAAATCTATTTGGCCTAATTGTAAAGCACAAAACCATGCACCAATTTAATTTTCTATTTTTTGAAATTCTAATTCAAAGTTAAAGTCAATGAGGCTGTAGCGTAGTGATAATCATCGACAAAGTAGAGATCGCATGATCTAGATTCTGGGTTTAACTCCCATTAATGTGAATTTTCTTCTAGCTTAATACTAGTGTTTGATAGTGGTTTATTATTTCTAATTTTTTGTACTTGG
The DNA here is from genome assembly GCA_034814905.1 of Penstemon davidsonii. NCBI lineage: Eukaryota > Viridiplantae > Streptophyta > Magnoliopsida > Lamiales > Plantaginaceae > Penstemon > Penstemon davidsonii. The sequence goes on along the minus strand of JAYDYQ010000558.1, from coordinate 13,977 downwards.
ATAATTATTGATCAAATGATTTATGATATAAAGATTGATGATGAATGTATTGTAAAAATCAAAAGTAAAACTTTTTTCATCAATATGAAATATTTATCTTTCGCCAAAGAGGATAAAAGCAAACCTAATTGTTATTCAAGTAACTTTCTTTTTGTTAATGAATTTGTGTTGATTGCATCATAATCTACGTACTAAATGCAAAACTTAATCATTCGAATATCTATCGATTTATTATATATTTTAGCTACATATTTCAAGTATTTAAAAAAAAATAGTACAAGAGAAAAAGTTTGATAACAAAAATTGTAAGATCGTACTGCAAGGACCGTCTCATATCGAATAAACCACCGCAAAACAATACCACGTGTAGTCATATGCATGAATTTCGAAAATACCAACATTTATTTACTTGTTAACTGATCGAGTGATGTCCTTGTATATAAAAAATCAGGAAAACCAAAGAATGTGTTGATTTGGACCTAGAATTTCAATATGAACATTAATGGCACAATTCCAAAAATGTTAACTTTTACAATTGTCTAAGTATTTGTCTCAAAAAATTCAGAGCTAGCTCAATTTTTCACAATGGAGAGTTACACTTAAAAAAAATTCACAATGGAGATATTGTTGTACATGTTATGATCAATACAATAAAAAATGTTACTAAAATTGAAATTATTGGAACAGAGAATACCTTTAACAGCTAGAGAATGGCCTTGTATTTTTTGACTCATGAATCATGAATGCACATTTGAACTTATCCCAAATAAGGTCCGGAATTCCTTGGGGAATTTTATTTTCTAGTTGATAATGACCAAAATGACCTCCAAAAAGCTGCAGAAATGGACAAACAATGACAACAGTCATGCATCTTAATATTTATTCTCTTTTGTTCTCATTTCATATAGGGTACCAAATTAACTCTTCAATTCTTCTCAAAATTAGTTCTCCATTTCATGGATTCTCCGCCGAGTCTCTCCACCTTTAACATGAAACCAGCTGCTAATCAATTCTCTGTTAGAACCCAGCGGCGGCAGAGGGCGGAGAACAACCCACCTCCTCCGCCACCACCAACCACCGGAAAACCTGGTGGCGTTAGACCTTATGTAAGGTCTAAAGTGCCTCGATTGCGATGGACGCAGGATCTTCACCAGTGCTTCATCAACGTCGTCGAACGACTCGGAGGAGAAGACAGTAATTAAGCCCTTTAATTCATTTTTTAATTAATTAGAGGTTTTGCATGTGCATGTAAATTAATTATCTCAAGAGATTAATTAATTCAACGTGATCATTACTTAATTTGTTTAATATCACATATCAACCTAGCTAATTCATTTTTTTTGGGGTTCAAATTTAGTAATTTAATAAATTTTATTTGTTGTGCTTTGCTTTTATTTATTTTTGTTGTTAATAGGGGCGACACCAAAAATGGTGCTGGAGTTGATGAATGTGAAAGGGCTGACTATAACTCACATCAAGAGTCACCTTCAGGTTAATTAATTAATAACTCTTTTATTAACTAGAGTTTGTTTGGGATTTTTGGAGAATTCCTTTTTTTGATGACGTAATTTTTTTTCATTTAATTTGGAATAATTATAATTTCATGGATGTCATAATTAATTAGCTCTTATCCCACTTTTGCAAATATTGGACAGATGTATAGGAGCACGAAGCATGAGCAAATGGTACATGGTATGTATGTCTATATACGCGAATACTTCCATCAACTTTATTAAGCCTCGTCTTATACCCAATTAAATAATTTTTTTTCTTCCAAAAAGAGTATTTAAAGTTTTAATGGTAATTTACTAGTTAGAATTCCATATATCATATAGGGTAAATTACGAATACCCCCTGAGGTAAGGCCTAATTACAAAAATCCCCCTAATATATTGGGTATTACAAAAATTCCCCTTAGGTTTGTCACCTTCTTACAATTACCCCCCTGTCCCTAAAATATTCTAATTTTGCACTTGGGGGTTATTTGTAATGTTTATAATATCTTATAAATTTTAAAAATTGGGTGCTAATTATTATATCTTATAAATTATAAAAATGATAATCATATATTTACTATCAAAATAATTGATATAATTTATGATTGCCCATAAATTTTAATAGATTTTGCATTTTTTTACATTTTTGTTATTAATTTAATTTCTATAATAAAAATTAAAAAAAAATACCAATTTAGAAATTAAATTCATTTAACTAAATGTGTAAACAATTTGTTCATATTTATAAAATATTATTATTAAAATATTATTTAATTTATTGATATACAATATGTAAATACCCTTTTTTTTGGCAATATTTATAAGATATAACAATTAGCACCCAATTTTTAACATTTATAAGATGTTATAAACATTACAAATAACCCCCAAGGGCAAAATTTGAACATTTTATGGGCAATGGGTTAATTGTAAGAAGGTGACAAATATGAAGTAGATTTTTGTAATACCCAATACGTGACTCTTGAGGAATTTTTTTGTAATTTAGGCCTTACCTCAGGAGTATTCATAATTTACTCTATCATATAATATTAGTGTTACACGTTTCTGTCACAACCCACTTTGTTCTTGATCAATTAACACTTTAAGAAAATACTAATTGCAATCTAGGAAAGGATAAATGGAAAATAATTTTCCATTCTACTTAAGTGAAAATCTTAATTTCATTAGAAACTTTTATATTTCCTTTAACCAAATTCATTGGAGTCAACATGCATGTAAATATTCCTATATAGTTAGTATCTCTTATTTGAATATGCAGAAGCAGAAGCTCCAATAAACAAGAAATTGCAAGCCAAGCCAGGTGCAAATCAGTCGCAAAATTCATCAAGTTCTTCGTCATATTCCAAGAAGAACTACGGTCGAGAATTTATTAACAAAAGTTCGTCTCTCGACGAACCTTGTGCTCGTCTCTACTCGAACCATGTCCCCAGAACCACCACCACCACGCCAACAAACTGGTGCGTACATAATAACCAAATAGTTGTACATAATTACCTTAATTACTTTCCAAATATTATATATATGAAATTAAATGTAGGCAAGAAGTGAAGGTGAAACCAAAGGAAAGTGATCAGGCTATTCACCCATTTGATGTGCCAAACATGGAACTTGGCCAGAGATTCAATTTCAATGACTTTTTCCATGGCTACAAACCTTCTATCCAAAACATTGGCATGCAAAATGTCCCAAACATCGTCACAGATCAGGTTATTAATTCTTGTCTAGACCTGATCTATTTATAATTAATACACAATTAATTAATTAATTAATTAAGCATTGTCTTATTAATTTAGTGAACAATTTTTTCAAGAAGTATTTGCCTAAGTATTAGTAGTCTATTTAAGTGAGGAACCAATTCATTATTAAGTGAACCAATTGATATATATTGTTAATTGCTCTTGAGTAATTAAAATCAATGTTCAAATTTTCAGGGCTGTGCAGCAGGAGAATCATGTGGCTATTTGAGATTTGATCAGTCAAGAAATATAGGAACATCCGCATCCAATAATGATGCAAATGATATCTCGTTAGAGCTAACCTTAGGCTGATCGATTAAATTACATTTTCGACTTTAGAATCTATTTAATTGTCTAGTCTTTTGTTTAAAAGAATATTTCGAACTAATTAATGACGTCCAATCACTAGCAATTATATATTCTCTCCTATTTGGCATTATTTTTCCTTTATATTTTTGGCAGTATTTTTGAATACTTAGGGTTAATATGCAATTATGAACATTTACATCTACTCAAAATTAGCCCCGAATTAAAAAATTCTCGAATTTTTAAGCACATTTACATGATCCTGGGCTAATTTTTTGTAATTGAGGTTTACTTCAAATTTGTAAATTATGGGGTAAACATATGAGATAAAATTGACAGCAAACTTTAGTTATGAGACCATATTTCCTTATTTCCTCTTTAGTATTTAGGCAAAAGTTTTTACTTATCGTTTATGTTCTTTTTGAAAATCACTAGTTGCTTCAGTTCTATTTCATAACATATTATATTTATATTTTGCCATGCATTGGTTTGGAAAAATTCACAAAATAAATTAATAAGGCATGAAGTTGTTTGTGGCAGCCTTGATTTGTTTAAAAGTAAACAAGATGGTGCGCAAATTTAATTCTCCTAACGATTTTTAAAGTGTTTGACCCTAATTATAAAAATTACTTTTGCGCAATCGTGATTTTTATGGTGTTTGACCCCCAATACCATAATCCCTTTTGGGATCTCCAAAAACTAAAAAATAACTTATTTTAGAAGCTCCTAAAGTGTTACTTTTGCAACAACAATTATTCCATAATTATTATCAAAATCTATTTTAGCAAAATTAATTCTCCTATAATTACTTTTCGAACCTTTGGAAAGACACGAGCTTTTTGGTAAGTGGAGATTGAAACCTATGATGGCTGGATTTTCTCCAATCCTATTTAGTAATGCAATCAGGGACATTCTTGAAAGAATCCATTTCAAACTACGGAATTTCAGATGAAAAAATATTAGTATGAATTTTGAAAGCCGAGGCTTTGTTGGATCCGAGAAAAGATCCCATATCCAACTAAATCTAGACAATATACGATATACTCAAAAATTTAGATAATTTGAATCTGACTCGACACGTGGAGTCGCATATGAGTCAGGCATGATCCGACCCAAGCCTCGCTCATTAATAACCCTACACAGAATTGGCGTAAAGGATCTGCTAGCTTCCCGGGACCACATATTAAATACACCAAAGTTCAAAAGTTAATATTTCCACCTTTAGGTAGGGGTGTAAACGAGCCGAGTAGTGTCGAACAACACTTTGTTCAAGCCTGATTTGAATTTTGTAGTGAGCTTAAAATTATGTTTGAGCTTGGTTGGATTACTTAACAAACCGATCTTTTAACGAATGAGCTCGAGTAGAATATTGAGCAACTTAATTTTTTTACCTGTATTTCGTCAATTGTAGCTTAGCGAACCGAGCTCGAGCTGAGCTTTAAAATTTATCAAACGCAAAATGTTGTTCAAACTTGTTTAAAAAGATTGACGAACCGAACTCAAACGAACTTTTGTCAAACGAGCTCGAGTATCGAGTAGCCTAATTAGATTTTCAGCCCTACTTTTAGGATCTTATTAAAGAAAATGTGTGGAAAATTCTGACCCAAAAAGAACTTAATAAAATATGAAATAAACCATGATATATTTCCCATATTTAGTTATTTATATCAATGAGTTAATTTTGTGATAATCAAAATTAAGGTATTTGTGAGAAATATAATCAAATTAACGTTTCCTCACTATTGGTTCATACAATCATGCGGAGTTCTAATGTGTTAAAAATAAATTTCTTCATATCTTATTTTATTTATGTGAGGTATATATCTAGGATATTATTGCAGAAGTTTACACAAACTTCAATAGATTGAAATATAAGAATGTCATATTCATCAATGCAGATAAATTTTCTTTATTAATTAACTCCTGGAATTTAGGATCAACAACTTAATTCATAGTATTAAAATAAAATTGACATTTGAATATGAATTTTGAAAATTATGCGTCAGTGCTTGTTCAATCCCCAAAATATTTGATATTTTCATTTGACGGACAACATAGTGAACAAGATATTTTTTGGACTAGACCCAGCCATTCATTTAAGTTTATATACATTTATTTTTTAGGAAATTTAAGTTTATATACTCATTTTAAATAAATTATTGGGTAGTGTTGTTAATATATACAACGGAGTACTGATATTTTCTTTCTTTCTTTTTGACATGTTGTTGCCGTTATCCATAATACAGAGTACTATATTCAAAATGAATGAAGTGAATATAATTGAGGTCTAATTTGAGCAAGACAACAAAATAATAATTTAATCACATGTGCATAATATTTTTAATTATATAAGTGAACTTGAAAATATATTTTGATCGATTTAGCAAAATATTAATCATTGATTTATGACATCATTTTGATACTTCATTTTCCACTTAATAATATGGATTTATTAATACATTGTCAAGCAAATGGATAGATGTAAAAACCAATTCTTTTATGTTTGAGCTCAATGTGCAATTACATAATTTAAAAACTTTTACACCGAATTAAATAATTGTGCCAAAAAGCTCGGAAATATTGGTGTAAATTCTGAAATGTGTAAACTCAGATTTAACCTTTTTTTTTTTTTTTTTTTTTTCTAATTCGAAATCTAATTGTTCGACTAGAGTTTTATAATTTTTTTAAATACACTTAGATCCCGATCAAATATAAATTAATATAAATATTGGGGGGAGAGAATGGGAATTGAAAGCTTTCATCCAAAATTGGTAGTTTGTTGCAATCTGTTACTTTTGGGTAGGGCTGTCAATGGGGCAGATTTCAATCCGGATTCGTCCGAATTAGGTTTGTCCAATTAGAGATTCGATGGACCTGATCCGATTATAAAGATTCGTAATCCGAAACTCATGGAGCAAATACGAATTTTGATCGATCCGATCCGTTAGAGATCCGTATCCGATAATAAATAAAAAGAAAGATATATATACATAATGTTTTATAAAAGTAAGTATCATTAATAATATTTCACCGTCAAATTAAGAAGATAGTAATTTATAATTCGTTTATAAATTTATTTAAACCAATATTTTCCTTCTGCAAATATGAATATAGTAAAGAAACTTTGAACATGTGATCAACTAAAATTAAATAAAATTGAAAAGTTAATAAACTTGTTTTAGGAAAAAATATTAATTTAACTTTTTAAATGAAAATTTATTGGATCCGAAAAAGATCCGATATTCGGTCAAATTCGACCTAGATCCGTTGGATTAAAAAAATATAGATCCGAGCACAATTCGAGCAAGATCCGAATCCAGCAAGATTCGATCGGATATTAATGTAGCCGGATCTGGACGAGCCTGATCCGACCAGAATCCGACCCATTGACAGCCCTACTTTTGGGCATGTGGACCGATATTTTGAGTGAGGCCCAAATTTGTAGCAAAGCTATAAGCCCTTGTCACTTTGTAAGCCCACTTAATATTTTAAGAGGTTTTATTAAACCCTAGTTGAGCCCATTTCAAAACCCCCCAACAGATTCTTCTCCATCGTCCTAAACGGACGAAGAACAACCATTTTTCACTACTCCAGAGATTGAGCTAACAGAGCTTCTTAACAATGGCGGACGTTGTGCAATACAAGCTAGAGCGCATGCTCGACGAGCTAGACGACCTAGAACGGCGTGGTTTGTTCAGCCGCCGAGAGATAGCCGAGATTGTGAAACAGCGGCGCAAGTTCGAGTACCGTCTCAAGAGGCCGAGTCCTTTAAAGCAAGATTTCTTAGCCTACATTGACTACGAAAAGCAACTCGACGCCCTCCGCCGTCTCCGCAAAAAGTCATTTTTAAAAAAGTCTGGAGTTAAAAAATCGAAAAAATCCGTATCCGATTACGCCGGCGTAGCGAGGATTATCGAAATTTATCGACTCGCCACTAACCGGTTTAAAGGAGATATTGAGCTGTGGTTTCAATACTTGGAGTTTTGTAGAGCTCGAGGACATGGTAGGATGAAAAAGGTATTGATTATTGATCAATCTTGTACCGCTTGCTTCGTTTTCTGGTATGCTTCCGGCTATTAAATTATACTTTACAAACTTTTGATGAACTTTTCTGAAGATTTTTAGAAGAACTTCGACAAATTGTGAATGAAAGAAATGTGTTGGAGTAGAAACTAATGTATTTCCATTGCGATTGACTCGAAAGTGTTTTCTATGGAAAAGTATCTAAATTTTAATCCATGGTTTATTTCTTGCTCTGAACATCAAGCTGACAATTTCAACTTTTTTATTTTTTGTGTGATTATTTAGGCTCTGGCACAATTAGTTAGGTTTCATCCAAAAGTGCCTGGAGTTTGGATATATGCTGCTGCATGGGAATTCGACAGCAATCTGAATGTTGCAGCTTCACGTGCTCTCATGCAAAATGGTTTGAGAGCGTGCCCAAATTCCGAGGACTTATGGGTTGAGTACCTACGTATGGAACTCACATACCTCAACAAGTTAAAAGCCCGAAAAGTTGCGTTAGGGGAGGATGAGGGAAGTTTGACTCGTGATCTTAAGAATGCCGATGAGGAACATTGGAGAAACGAGAACAAGGAATTATTTATGGGCCTCAGTGAGAGTGAAAATGATGGTAAGACATCTAGTCTTCATAGTGGTGAATCTGAGGGGAAGGTGGATATGTTACAGGAGCATGGCATGAACATTCTTCAAACTGTTTATAGTGGTGCAATTGAAGCACTGCCTAATGCTTTCAGTCTCAGAACACGTTTTCTTGAGATAATGGAAGCAATGGTGTTGGCCCATTCGGAAGATATGCGAAAAAAGATACTTGATGACATGAAAAGGGATTTTTCGGAGAAGCCACTATACTGGGACTGGCTTGCAAGAGTTGAAATAGCTGACTCGAAAAGAATAAATGCTGAGCAGTTAGGCAAAGCTATTCAGGTTTTACCTTTTTCCTATACTTGCACGATATCTTAATTCCATGATGATGCATAATATTGCATGGCTGCAACTTATGTGGAGATAATCTATAGAATATTAAAGTTTGATAGAGGATAGGATAATGCAAAGGTGTTGGATATATCATCTTAGATGATAATTGTTTATTCTGCTTTACATGATTGTTATTCAATCTTGACGCACTTATGTTCTTATAGTCTATATTGTACAATACTGCATGCGCACTAGTTGTAGTTCATACGATTTGACTTATAAAGGCGTAAGGGTGATATTAAATGGTCTGCAGGGAGTTCGTCACACTTCAAGCTATTATATGCTGCATGTCTTTCTATTGAGCATAGTGACCTTACTAATGTTGAATGCTCAGAATATGGACTCATTCACAAACACACTTGTAGGAACTGAGCCTAGTTAATCTTTGTTTCTTATTTATGATCTTTGATTGCGACTAATAATGTTAGCAAGTAGATATGTTCAGAGTCTAGCCACTCTATGCACATTCTTTTCAAGTATGTAAAATATGTAGTCTAACATGTAAGGTTTATGATAATGCTATTAGGTTCTCTGCCATGTTCGGGGATCCCCAATTTGGAATAGCGGAATATTATCCACCATTTGTCCTGCTAGGATTTAGGATAAGCTGAAGTTACTGAGGTGTTTCCTTTGGTTATCTCCTGACTGGTTATTACATGTATGATATATTTGCTTTCAGAATTTGATTGTCTTAGCACTAAGTTTGCATGTAGGTCTCTGACTCCTCCCACACCTAACCCCAACACCCCCGCCCCACCCCCCACCCCCTCCGGGGGAAAAAAAAAGCTGTTCCACAACCCTGTCTTGTACACAGTTGACACACCCACAAGAATTTAACATAACCAATGAAAGAAGCAAAGAGGGAAAGAACTGAAATTTATATACCAGCATATTGGTTAGTTTAGTTGCTGTCTGACCCATTTGAGGTTGTCTATAATTATCTGTAATTACCTATGTTACTCACCGTGCATATATGCTCCTTCACAGGTTTACGAGGACAGTTTGAAGTTCGTACCATCAGCTATGATGTTTAACCTTTATGTCAAGTTCCTCATGGATTTAATCAACAGCGAAAATAAGAATGAAGAAAGTGTTGTTCCTCCCATTTCTCATGGTCAAAGTGTAGATCTTGTCTCGCATCTTCAGATAGTATTTGAGAAGGCTGAAAGTTTGGGCTGCATCACTGAAGATCTTGCTGGCCAACATGTTTCATTCATTTTGCAGCTGGGAAAATTGGATGAAGCTACTAAGCTGTTAGAGAAGCTGTGCTCTGGAAAATTTTCAGACTCGGTGCATTTATGGACTTCACTGATCTCCCTAAAAATGAAATGTACTGAAAATAAATCTCTTCCACCCAGCAAGGCTGATTTGATATCTGGTTTTGAACTCCTGAAAAATATTCTGATGAAAGTTAGCATTTCGGAATCAGATAATCTATGGCTAATGGTATGCAGAAATTCCAATGCTTTCTAGCCTTTTGCATTATTGCTTTTATCTTTACAACGTTTAAACATGTCATCTCATGCATTTAGAACAAGCCAAAGTAAGTTTCCATTTCTTTCTACCATAAAAATATCTTTGAAAGTTATCCAAATTAATTATCTAGTCATGAGTGTGGCATGATTGTGCAATTGAAGAAAGAAGAAATAGAAACTTTAGAACGAAAGAGACTTCCTTTCTCTTCATATTTGTTGTGGTGTTTAATTTCCATAAATATTTGTTATCCTTATGTTCTCAGTCTTTATTTCACCTTGTTACTAAAATTGCAGATTCATGTATCATACCCTGTCATTAAGATAACCAAATCTAGGTGGAATTTATGAAGTTTATTTTCATTCATTGGTGTGTAGGGGTTGAAATTTTTCTCAAATCAGAGACATTATTTTGACAAACTTGTGGAGACTTCATTGTATGTATTGGCCAAAGTTGGTGGAAGTGATGGTTCATTTTCACCCTCATCAACAATTGTAACTTATATCCTTCAAAGGGATGGAGTTGAAAGTGCAAGAGAGATGTATAAGCGGTGGGTTTCTGGTTGTAATTTTGAATTGAGTATCTAAAGTGTTGATATACTTGCACCAAACATTTGATTTGATAGTTCTGATAATTTTATCCTTTCTTTTGAGTGCAGATTTCTTGCTTTACCTCATCCAGGACTTGCTATATACAGGAGTTGCATCGAGCTAGAACTGAACCTAGCATCTACGGGTGTCAAAACTGGTCTTCCCAATGCTCGAAAGTTGTATGATTCTGCACTTGCAACTTATGATCAAGATAAAAGCCTTTGGCGTGACTATCACTCCATGGAGGTCAAGGTAAAGCCTCATCTCCCTCCTCCCCAACACATACATAAACACAAACACCACAGAAGGGAAAAACTAGTTCTAAAAGAAAATGACAAATAAAAAGATAATTGAGCTAAATATTATAGTTTATAAATGAACAGCTTATAAATGAATTCATTGGTTGACATATTAAGTTTAACATTCAATCCTTATCTGTAATAAGTTTAGTTTTTTCAGGGTAATGAACTCGGCCCTTGCTGAGTTGTAGCTTAGTGTGCATTCTAATATCCATAATCTTGTTGTACCAGATGGGAACGTCTGAAACTGCTGCAGCTGTCCATTGGCGTGCAAGGAAAGCGCTCAAAAACGATGTTTCCTTTCTTCCTTAAACAAACTCATGATGGATTTTGTATATCCAATTCAATTTTGACTTGTTTGTTCTTTCATCCTTGGTTTTTTTTTTTTTTTTTTTTTTTTTTTTTTTTTTCTGTTATGTATTGATTCAATTATAGTAACGTGTGGAAACAGAGATCAAGTAATCTGAATTTTAACATGTAAAAACAGAGAGCAATGTAACCTCTTTAGCAAATTTATCCTTGTGCTTGTAGTATTTGCAGCTGTTAGGTTGCAACATGTTGAACCCTGTTAGCTTCTCCAGCCGGCACTAGAACTTTTCTCTCTCCAGAGAAAAGTAAATCTTAGGGTTTCTTCCGTCGACAGCCGTTCTCGGTGGTTCGGCCGCCCTTCCCCGGCCTGCATAGCCGCCTCTTCTGATTTGAGATGTCTTTGTTCATCTTATTTTTCAGATCCCCAGCTTTACCACTCCATTTTTCCCAAAACCTTCACAACTCTTTCTCCTACAAACCATCTCCGCTCGTCTCGTCATTTCACTTGCTGCACTCCGTTTCACCCAAAACATTTGCAACTTTGCCACCACCACCACCAGATCCACCACCACCACCGGATCCGCCACCACCACCAGATCTGGCTCCGTCACCACCACCACCAGACCTGCCTCAAAAGCAGCCGGATGTACACCTTAAGCCTTCATATATAAATTATTATGCTTTATTTTTTCTTCTTGTTTTGTGTTTGTCTTTAAGTTTTTGTGGCAGATATTTTTGTGGTTGTTCACAATGGTCTTTGAAGATTGTGTTCTTTGAAGAGAAGATCAAGTTTTGGAATGTTGGTCATGGTTTTAGCACTTCATTTTCATCCCAAGATTTTTCTTGGGATCAGGTCGAAGATATGGCTCCGATTTTCACTCCGTCTGGGAATCAATTTGTTGCACAGAAATGTGCAATTGCTCATTTTCTTCATTTTTTTCTTGTCTCTTTTTTTTGTTTTGTTTTTCCAAAATTTGGTTTGATCTTCATTGTTCACTTTCTTTTTAGTCCATGTGGTCACTATATTGTATTTGTAATATGTTTTGTTTAGTAATGAAAATTATGTTTAATTATCAAAAAAAAAAAAAAATGTTGAACCCTGTTAAATACTGAGTATGACTTGGTACATAATTTATTTTGTTGGTGGGAGTTTTTCTAAAGAATTTTTTTAGTAGACAAAGAAGACCTTTTATTCTAAGAATTATATCATATTTTGTATTTATGTTAAGAAATTAAGAGGATTCAAATTATTGACTTGATTTTTTGATGTTTTTATTTAATTTTGTATAAAAGGATCAACTTTAAGCTAATGTACATGAAATCCCATTTTTCAACTAGATTTAAATAAATGGGATCTTTGATCTAATTTTCTCATAAAATTTCCATGCAACCCCAATTAAGTAACCCCTAGAATTGATGTTAATAAAGCAAACACCATCTTAATTCTTAAGAAACAATTAAGAAGCAAAAAAAAGAAAAACGATAATTATAAAAAAAATAAAAAATAAAAAATAAAAATAAAAAGGGATTTTTACCTTCATCCCCTACAAGACAAGTAGACGATCGGGTAATTGATAATCATGTCTCACCACTCACTGAGGATGAGTCTGGATTTGGAAGAAGAAGCCTCCTCCACCCACTACATCTCACCAAAAATTTCCAATTATTTCTTTACCAATAGAATAATAAAATAAAATTTCCTTTTCACATAAATACTATACTGGATAAAGACCAGCTTTTTTGTATTTCTCATAAAAATGCTTAATTGGGTTACCACCTAAAATATTTCTAGAGGAAAAAGGAAAAAGAATCCTTCAGTTAGTCAGGTACTCTCTCATTTCAATCTCAATGCTTGCATTTCCATACTTCTGAAAACTAATCTTGATCCAAGATTGTTTATTCTCTGCTTATTCATATGTTTATGTCTGTTTTTTCCCCTTTTAGAGATCTTGATTTTATGAGACTTCATTAAAGTAGTTTTGGGATCTGGTTTAAATGATACTTCATTTGTGGGGAAGCATATTTACATGATTTGTACATAATCGAGAAAGATTGGAGTTTGATAGTGATTGTGATATCTTAGAAATATAATGATGACGGATTGGTTTCATAATTGATAATTCATATTTTCATCTTTGAAAGATTTGTTGTTTGTCTTTGTTACATATTTCGTTAACCACCTAATCTTGATGCTGCATTTCTTTCAATAATGTGGATGATGTCCATTTTACAGTAAGGAGTCTTTCAATTAAATTAATTTAATTTCAATAATTCCACAATTCTAATCAGATTTCCAAAGATGAGGGGAGGGGGGTTATGGCAACTCGGTCAATCAATCACTCGCCGATTGTCTCAAACTGATAAGAAAACCATCACACGTCGTTGCTTTGCATCAGAATCCGATCTCAAAAAGACAGTACTCTACGACTTCCATGTAGCCCATGGAGGAAAAATGGTCCCTTTTGCTGGTTGGAGTATGCCAATCCAGTACAAAGACTCGATTATGGATTCAACTTTGAACTGTAGGGAGAATGGTAGTCTCTTTGATGTTTCACATATGTGCGGTCTGAGCCTAAAAGGAAAGGACTGCATTCCTTTTCTTGAAACACTTGTGGTTGCTGATGTTGCCGGTCTTGCACCGGGGACCGGGAGCTTGACGGTTTTTACGAACGAGAAGGGTGGTGCAATTGATGACTCGGTGATCACTAAGGTGACCAATGACCACATATACCTTGTTGTGAATGCCGGT
>JAYDYQ010000556.1:0-100011 GCA_034814905.1 Penstemon davidsonii | reverse complement strand
ATGAAATGGGTGATAGAATAAATGCACATAATATTTTAACAAATCCTGGCAAAATGTGTAATTTTGATCTAATAAATATTCTACCACTTTTCCTACCTTCAACCAAAAATAATTGTTGTATTTCCAGAAAATGTCCTCGTCCGGAAGAGTAGGCTTCATCGTCATATGTACCCTCGTCTTACTGAGCTACCTATTACTCTTCGGTTGCGGCGGTTGGATCCACCGTCGTCTCTTCTCCAACAAAGGTGTGAAGAGGGAGGTTTTGTATTCCCTTTCGATCGTCATCTATGGCGACGAGCTTGCACCGAATCTCACGTCCGAGTGTCCTATTTGCTTGGTCGAGTTCGCTGCCGGCGAGGAAATCCTTGTGCTGCTTTTCATATCATTTCTTCATGAAATTATAATATATTCGAAATTTATATTTTTTCATGGGAATTCTTTCCACATATGTTAAGAAGTTTGTAATATCTATATTTTATATTTGTTATGAAATTTTCCCAATATGATCACCCTAGTTATTTTTGCATATGCATGATATATGTAATGTTAATTTCAAGATTTGCATCAAGGAGTACTCCCTTCTTCTCTACAGCAACAGTCTCATCAGTTGGAAATGATGTCATCGTAAGAACACCTCCTCTCCTACCTCAAAGTAGGCGTCAACGTCCTCCTTGTGCACTCGTATTCATGATTGTCCTCATCCCCTTCGGGTGTTGCAATTGGATCTATAATATATTGATCGTTTTAACCATTTTTATAATTGTTAATTAGGTATTATAAAAAGTTAATGTATATTGTATTAATTTAAATGGATTTTTTTCTTTGAAGAGAATGTGTTGTGATTACCACTAAAATAGGATTATGAATTTACTCTATGAGGATAGATTAGCATTAATTCATTATTTCTTAGAATAGACAAAATTTCAATTTCACATGCTAGTTGTGTGCTTATTTCAAGCCAATATTAATTTTAAGTCAATGAATGAAATATGACAATAAAATTCAAACAATTGTACTTTTTCTTCACAAATAAAATTCCTCCAAAAAACT
Source organism: Penstemon davidsonii (assembly GCA_034814905.1). NCBI lineage: Eukaryota > Viridiplantae > Streptophyta > Magnoliopsida > Lamiales > Plantaginaceae > Penstemon > Penstemon davidsonii. The sequence goes on along the minus strand of JAYDYQ010000556.1, from coordinate 98,961 downwards.
TATACTTTTGACATAGTTAATTGTCAACAACTACTTTTGATGACAAAATAATAAATTTTAAATTATAACTATTACCTAAAACTTCTAGCCAAACCTAAAGGGAACAAAAATATTTTGATGAAGAACTTGATATATTTATTATAATCTTAGAAATAATATCATAGGAATATCTTTGCGTGCAAATTTCCAACAAATTATAAATCTAATCACCAATTGATAATTTTAATTTATAGTTGTTATTATTAGTGACGAGGAAAGTGTATAAGCATTGTGGTGTATGCAAACTTTAGTTACTAGAAAGTTTCTAATTTTCATTTCACGTGCAAATTATGTGCAAAATTACAGCCAATATAAATTATAAAGGAACTTGTATTTTTGGTATTTTTGTTCGCCTCTTCTTATCCATTTTTTCACTTTGAGTCCTACATAATAGTTTTATGCTTTGCAGCTTCGGTCCTTTAAGATTGCCTCAATTTTGCACTTTTAATTCTCAATTGAAATGAAATGGGTGATAGAACAAATGCACATAATATTTTAACAAAACATGGCAAAATGTGTAATTTTGATCTAATAAATATTCTACCAGTTTTCCTACCTTCAACCAAAAATAATTGTTGTATTCTCAGAAAATGTCCCCGTCCAGAGGAGTAGGCTTCATCGTCATATGTACCCTCGTCTTACTGAGCTACCTATTACTCTTCGGTTGTTGCGGTTGGATCCACCGTCGTCTATTCTCCGACAAAGTTGTGAAGAGGGAGGTTTTGTATTCCCTTCCGATTGTCATCTATGGTGACGAGCTTGCACCGAATCTCACGTCCGAGTGTCCTATTTGCTAGGATGAGTTCGCTGCCGGCGAGGAAATCCTTGTGCTGCTTTTCATATTAATTCTTCATGAAATTATAATATATTCGAAATTTATATTTTTTCATGGGAATTCTTTCCACATATGTTATGAAGTTTGTAATATCTATATTTTATATTTGTTATGAAATTTTCCCAATATGATCACCCTAGTTATTTGTGCATATGCATGATATATGTAATGTTAATTTCAAGATTTGCATCAAGGAGTACTCCCTTCTTCTCTACAGGAACAGTCTCATCAATTGGAAATGATGTCATCGTAAGAACACCTCCTCTCCTACCTCAAAGTAGGAGTCAACGTCCTCCTTGTGCACTCGTATTCATGATTGTCCTCATCCCCTTCGGGTATTGCGATTGGATCTATAATATATTGATCGTTTTAACCATTTTTGTAATTGTTAATTAGGTATTATAAAAAGTTAATGTATATTGTATTAATTTAAATAGATTTTTTTCTTTGAAGAGAATGTGTTGTGATTGCCACTAAAATAGGATTATTAATTTACTCTATGAGGATAGATTAGCATTAATTCATTATTTCTTAGAATAGACAAAATTTCAATTTCACATGCTAGTTGTGTGCTTATTTCAAGCCAATATTAATTTTAAGTCATTGAATGAAATATGACAATAAAATTCAAACAATTGTACTTTTTCTTCACAAATAAAATTCCTCCAAAGAACTTATACTTTTGACATAGTTAATTATCAACAACTACTTTTGATGACAAAATAATAAATTTTAAATTATAACTATTACCTAAAACTTCTAGCCAAACCTAAAGGGAACAAAAATATTTTTATGAAGAACTTGATATATTTATTATAATCTTTGAAATAATATCATAGGAATATCTTTGCGTGCAAATTTTCAACCAATTATAAATCTAATGACCAATTGATAATTTTAATTTATAGTTGTTATTATTAGAGACGAGGAAATTGTATAAGCATTGTGGTGTATGCAAACTTTAGTTACTAGAAAGTTTCTAATTTTCATTTCACGTGCAAATTATGTGCAAAATTACAGCCAATATAAATTATAAAGGAACTTGTATTTTTGGTATTTTTGTTCGCCTCTTCTTATCCATTTTTCACTTTGAGTCCTACATAATAGTTTTATGCTTTGCAGCTTCGGTCCTTTAAGATTGCCTCAATTTTGCACTTTTAATTCTCAATTGAAATGAAATGGGTGATAGAACAAATGCACATAATATTTTAACAAATCATGGCAAAATGTGTAAATTTGATCTAATAAATATTCTACCACTTTTCCTACCTTCAACAAAAAATAATTGTTGTATTTCCAGAAAATGTACCCGTCCGGAGGAGTAGGCTTCATCGTCAGATGTAACCTCGTCTTACTAAGCTACATATTCCTCTTCGGTTGCTGCGGTTGGATCCACCGTCGTCTCTTCTCCAACAAAGGTGTGAGGATGGAGGTTTTGTATTCCCTTTCGATCGTCATCTATGGCGACGAGCTTGCACCGAATCTCACGTCCGAGTGTCCTATTTGCTTGGACGAGTTCGCTGCCGGCGAGGAAATCCTTGTGCTGCTTTTCATATTAATTCTTCATGAAATTATAATATCTTCGAAATTTATATTTTTTCATGGGAATTCGTTCCACGTATGTTATGAAGTTTGTAATATCTATAATTTATATTTGTTAAGAAATTTTCCCAATATGATCACCCTAGTTATTTGTGCATATGCATGATATATGTAATGTTAATTTAAAGATTTGCATCAAGGAGTACTCCCTTATTCTCTACAGCAATAGTCTCATCAATTGGAAATGATGTCATCGTAAAAACACCTCCTATCCTACCTCAAAGTAGGCGTCAACGTCCTCCTTGTGCACTCGTATTCATGATTGTCCTCATCCCCTTCGGGTGTTGCGATTGGATATATAATATATTGATCGTTTTAACCATTTTTGTAATTGTTAATTAGGTATTATAAAAAGTTAATGTATATTGTATTAATTTAAATAGATTTTTTTTTCAAGAGAATGTGTTGTGATGGCCATTAAAATAGGATTGTTAATTTACTCTATGAGGATAGATTAGCATTAATTCATTATATCTAAGAATAGACAAAATTACAATTTCACATGCTAATTATGTGCTTATTTCAACCCAATATTATTTTTAAGTCATTGAATGAAATATGACAATAAAATTCAAACAATTGTACTTTTTCTTCACAAATAAAATTCCTCCAAATAACTTATACTTTTGACATAGTTAATTATCAACAACTACTTTTGATGACAAAATAATAAATTTTAAATTATAACTATTACCTAAAATTTCCAGCAAAACCTAAAGGGAACAAAAATATTTTGATGAAGAACTTGATATATTTATTATAATCTTAGAAATAATATCATAGGAATATCTTTGCGTGCAAATTTCCAACCAGTTATAAATCTAATGACCAATTAATAATTTTAATTTATAGTTTTGCACTTTTGGTTCACAATTGAAATGAAATGGGTGATAGCCCAAATGCACATAATATTTTTACAAATCATGGCAAAAAGAGTAATTTTGATCTAATAAATATTCTACCACTTTTCCTACTTTCAACTCAAAATTATTATAGTATTTCCAGAAAATGTCCCCGTCCGGAGGAGGTTTCATCGTCATATGTACCCTTGTCTTACTGAGCTACCTATTCCTCTTCGATTGTTGCGGTTGGATCCGCCGTCGTCTCTTCTCCAACAAAGGCGTGAAGAAGGATGTTCTGTATTCCCTTCTGATCGTCATTTATGGCGACGAGCTTATAACGAATCTCACGTCCGAGTGTCCTATTTGCTTGGACGAGTTCGCTGCCAGCAAGGAAATCTTGTGCTGTTTTTATATTAATTCATCATGAATTTAAATTATAATATACTCGAAATTTATATTTTTTCATCGGATGTCATTCCACGTATGTTATGAAGTTTGCAATATCAATATTTGATATTTGTTATGAAATTTTCATAGTATGATATCCTCAGCTTGTTGTGTCTTTGCATGATATATAGAATGTTAATTTCAAAATTTGCAGCAAGAATCAAACTCTTAAGTAAAAAAAAAAAATCAACTTTATGTGTACTCCCTCCTTCTCTACAGCATTAGTCTCATCAATTGGAAACTATGTCATCGTAAAAACACCTTATATAATACCTCAAAGTAGGCGTCAACGTCCTCCTCTTGCCCTCCTATTCATGGTTCTCCTCATATTGATCTTTTTAACCATTTTTTTAACTTTTTATTAGGTATTATAAAAGTTAATGTATATTGTATTCATTTTAAATAGATTTTTGTTTTCAAGGGAATGAGTCGTGATTACCTCTAAAATCGAATTATTAATTTACTCTACGAGGATAGATTAACATTAATTCATTATTTCTAAGAATAGACAAAATTTAAATTTCACATGCCAATTGTGTGCTTATATCAATCCAACATTAATTTTAAGTCACTGAATGAAATATCACAATAAAATTCAAATAATCGTATTTTTTCTTCACAAATAAAATTCTTCTCTTATACTTTTGACATCGCTAATTATCAACCACTACTTTTGATGACAATATAATAAATTTTAATTTATAACTATCACATAAAACTTCGAGCCAAACCTAAAGGGAACAAAACATTTTGATTAAGAAATTTTTATATTTATTATAATCTTAGTTTAAAAATAATATCAGTGGAATATCTTTGTGTGCAAATTTCCAACAAATTATAAATCTAATGACCAAATTGAAAATTTTAATTTTTAGTTGTTATTATTAGAGATGATGAAAGTGTAGAAGCATTGTGGTGTATGAAAACTTTAGTTACTAGAAAGTTTCTAATTTTCATTTCATGTGCTAATTGTGTGCAAATTTACAGCCAATATAAATTATAAAAGAACTTGTATTTTTGGTATTTTTGTTCGCCTCTGCTTATCCATTTTTTCACCTTATGTCCTACAAAATAGGTTTTTGCTTTGCAACTTCGGTCCTTTAAGATTGTCTCAATTTTGCACTTTTAATTCTCAATTGAAATAAAATGGGTGATAGACAAAATGCACTTAATATTATAACAAATCATGGCAAAAAGTGTAATTTTGATCTAATAAATATCCTACCACTTTTCCTACCTTCAACCCAAAATTATTGTAGTATTTACAGAAAATGTCCCCGTCCGGAGTAGGCTTCATCGTCATATGTGCCCTTGTCTTACTGAGCTACCTATTCCTCTTCGATTGATGTCGTTGGATCCGTCGTCGTCTCTTCTCCAACAAAGGCGTGAAGAGGGAGGTTCTGTATTCCCTTCCAATCATCATCTATGGCTACGAGCTTGCACCGAATCTCACGTCCGAGTGTCCTATTTTCTTGGACGAGGTCGGGTAATTGAACGTGATCTCATATGTTTTATTAATGTATTTGTTATACTATTATGAGATAATATTGGTTTTGCAAATTAATAGGCAGTTCATGGATTTTCAATTACTTTCTTGCATAAAATTCAATTGCACCCCTGCACTGGCCCCCCTAAGTTATTTTTGCAACTTACGCTTTCGAATAAATAATATTTCAGAATCTCACTGAAGAGCAGGATGGACAACATCGCAGTAAGGAGTTTCAATCGGTCGTCTACCATAGAATTTCTAGAATCTATGAGGCGAATGTTGGTCTGTATCGATAAGTTAAATGTAATGAATTAGTTGAAAGAATTAGTGTATTGTAATAGATAGTTAGAGCTCTGAACTACTTCTATTTGAAATTATTTAAGGTTATATCATTATTATTTTATTCAGCAGGAAGGTGCCGGTTTCGGGCCGTTACAATTTATTTATTTCCATTTAATAATGTTCATGTTGGTCCCAAGTGGTCATGATGAGGTCTCGAGAGGGGGGAGGGGGACGGGTGAATAGACCTCTTTACCTTTTAAAACTTTTTCTCTAACTTGACTTAAGTAGTGTAAGCTTATCAACAAGGTAAGACTACTAAGATGTTTCGGCACTAAGCTTCTACTTCAAATTTGTTGCAGCGGAATATGCAAGTATGTTTTTCAAACAAGTTTCTACTTCAAAGTTTTTACCCCTTTAATAAAATTCCTCAGTTTAAAAGAATAATTCTTTTAGTTTTTACTTAGCTTAGGAAAATATGCAATACAATAAGTAAACACGGGAATTTTTATAGTGGTTCGACAGGCAAGAAACCTTCTAATCCACTCTTCTAAATCACGAAGATTTAGGTTATACTAGAACACTAAGTACCAGTACAAGAACTTGTGCTTTTAAGACAAATGATAAGCAGCTAGAACACTAAGTTATATCTCCTCACAAAGATTGGATATACACTTCTCACAACACTCAGTTAAAAATCACTCAGATTTGAAAGTGTTTAACATTGAACTTCAACAAAAGTTTTGTCAACAAATGACTAGGTTGATGATCTTGCTTCTTGAGTTTTAGACATAGAGAATTTTCTGGCAGATTTCTCTCTTGTGTTGTGTTATCTTTAACTCTTGAATCTTGATCTTTTTATACTCGAGGTTTGAATTATGTCCGCTGAAGTGAGACAAAATTACAAGCTAGTCCTTGAGTAACAGTCATAAATCTGAACGGCGACCTGCAGATGTTCACTGTACACTCTGCTGTACGGAATGTATTTTCGTGTCAGTCGCATGTAATGCACTATCCTAATCCGAGGTATTTTTAATTTATATCTTCAATCATTTGCCACTAATACCCTTTCAAGATAGCATTTATTACACCAGTTGCATTTATTACAGTTGGAACGAATTCTGACCCTTCCTACTTAGGTGATGGAATTGACAATACTGATGGTCACTCTGCTGAATCAATATCGAACTCATCTGACTTGTCTCTGCTGAAAATCACCGATCTGATCTGATATTCCGGCTAAGCTTATTTGGTCACTTGTCTTCCATACCGTAATTCAATCTTCTTCTGATCTGATTTTTACTTGTGTTTACATATTGAATCTTCAAAGGTGTACTAAGCTTCCATTACTTAGTTGATGACACTTTTTGTTATCATAAAAAACTTCCTCTAAATTATTCAGCTTTATCCAATAGTTCATACAAATGCTCTATGAGCATTATTCCTAACAATCTCCCATTTTCTCTTAAAGCAAATGAGACATATCTCTCAAACTCATTCCTACCAAGTACATGCACTTTAAACAACTTTAAAAGTAATGTCTTGGTAACTGCTTTTTAGATGCTTCACAAACGACTATTCGACTTCTATGGTCGAATATGTTGAACTGAATTGTTTGAAACTTTTTAGACAATAACTACACTATTAAAATTGAATATTTATCCATATGTCGACTTTTGACTTCCTTTGTCTGATTGAAAATCACAATCAGTATATCCTATAGGGCTCATGTCACTGCTTGGATACACAATTATCTAGTTTCTTGTTTTCCTTAGATACATGAGAATATGCTTTACTGCGATCTTGTGATCAAATTCAGGGTTGGATTGAAAACGGCTGACTACTTCTATTGCCTAGCAGATGTCAGGTGTAGTACACAATATTGTTGAAGCATATGGAATACTTCTCATACCCTCTTCTTCCTGAGGTGTCTTAGGACATTGCTCTTTAGAGAGAATAATTTCATGTCGGGTCAGTAATTGACCTTACTTGGAATTCTACATTGAAAAACGAGCTAGCACATTATCAATATAAGATAGTTAAAATAGAGCCAATTGTTTGTTCTTAAGAACTCTCATGATCTGGATCCCAAGAACATAGCTTGTTTCTCCCAAATCTCTCATTTGGTATTGCTCGTCTAGCCATTTCCTTATGTTAGATAATATCCGAGATAAGTTATTTCATATCAAATCATGTTTGTTACTGAGATAAATAATATAAGATAAAAATTACAATATGTCAAATCAACGTAAAATTTGGATAAGAGAATAATTTTAAGATGATATTATTTTTTCAAAATTGAGAGGGGATGAGCTTATTTCTAAAAGCAAGAAATATTGTTTGTTTGGTTTTTTAGAGAACACCGAAATGCTCTCCGAAAAGCGAGACAAACATGTCCAAAATATTGTAAAATTGCATTAAAGTTCCAATAACAATCAAACAAATATCTTCAAATAAAATGTGAATACAAAAATGACTTTTCCACTTATAAATATTCAATATATTACAAAATTTGAATTCGAAAATATTTTAGATACAATTCTTTGGAAATATTTATCCAATAAAAATATTGCAAATCAAATCAAACACAGCTAATTTGATGAAAACTTGCATATTATTCATGTAATTTATCTCAAGTGTAAGATCATGCAAATATATTAAATCTTGGTAGAATGTTGATTATTATGCAGGTGAGTTCTATCTGATAAAATGCACCGGAAAAAAAAAAAGGCAGCCATGAACATTAGAGATATCAAATCTCTTATTATATTTTTTCAAAATGTCATAATATCAAATGTCTTATAATATTGAAGATTACAAGACTATATATTAAGACTCTGACACTAAAAAACTGAAAGGAATTAAGGAAAACTAATAAAAGGAACACAATTGTCTTGATGTTACAAAATAAGCTAAAAGATAAACAAGTAAAGATTAAACTAAAGAGAATAAAGTAGGGGGGGAAGATTTCATTCATATTCTATATAAAAATATATTACAAAGTATCACTATTTATAGGACTAATTGGGATACCCAAAAGTCATAAGTTACAATTTCAATAACTCTTCAATGTGAATTCTATCTAGAATTTAATAACTTAAATGTGACCTTTCAATGACATCCATTAACCTTAATATTTATAACATTCCCCCTTGGATGTTCATTGTTTATTGCCTTATTAAAAACCTTACTAGGAAAAACCCATTGGGATAAAAACGTAGTGAAGGAAAAAAGAGTGCAATATGTCTTTTACTCCCCCTGATGACAAAATCACTTAACATCTTTAAGTCGACACATCCCAATTCCACTTATCTACTTCTCAAATTTGGCAGTCGGCAATGCCTTAGTTAATAAATCTGCTAAATTTTCACTTGAACGAATTTGTTGAACATCTATGTCACCATTCTTCTGAAGTTCATGAGTGAAGAAAATTTTGGTGAAATATGTTTCGTTCTATCACCTTTGATGTACCCTTCTTTGAGTTGAGCTATGCAAGCTGCATTATTTTCATACAAAATTATTGGGGTATTTTTGTCGAATGATATACCACACATCCGTTGGATATGATGGGTTATTGATCTTAACCAAACACACTCTCGACTTGCCTCATTCATTGCGATTATTTCTGCATGATTCGATGAAGTGGCAACTAAAGTTTGTTTAGTAGAACGCCATGATATAGCAGTTCCATTGCTTGTAAATACATAGCCTGTTTGAGAGCGAGCTTTATGTGGATCAGATAAGTAACCTGCATCCACATAGCCAACGATGTATGATTTTGCATCATTTTGATAAAGTAACCCCATATCAATTGTTCCTCGGAGATATCGAAATATATGTTTAGTTCCATTCCAATGTCGACGTGTCGGAGAAGAACTAAATCTTGCTAATAACCTTACAGCAAAAGATATATCAGGACGTGTACTATTAGCAAGATACATCAATGCTCCAATAGCACTGAGATATGGTACTTCAGGACCAAGGAGTTCTTCATTACTCTCACGAGGACGGAAGGGTCCTTTTTTACATCCAGAGATCTTACAACCATTGGGGTACTTAAGGGATGTGCCTTATCCATATAGAATCGTTTCAAGATCTTTTGTATATAAGTTGATTGGTGAAGAAGAATTATGTTTGATAGATGCTCGATCTGCAGTCCGAGACAAAATTTTGTTTTTCCAAGATCTTTCATTTCAAATTCTTTCTTTAAATAATCAACTGCTTTTTGAAGCTCCTGAGGAGTTCCAATAATATTTAAATCATCAACATATACAGCAATTATAACAAACTCTGATCCGGATTTCCTTATAAAAACACATGGGCAAACTGGATCACTTTTATAACCTTCTTTTGACAAGTATCCACTCATTCGATTGTACCACATGCGCCCTGATTGTTTTAATCCATACAATGATTTACGAAAGCGTATTGAATAATTTTCCCGGGATTTCCCAAATGCATCTGGAATTTTAAGTCCTTCAGGGACTTTCATATAAATTTCAGTATCGAGCGAGCCATATAAATAGGTTGTAACAACATCCATTAGACGCAAATCTAGCTTTTCACGTACTGCCAAACTAATAAGGTATCTAAAAGTAATTGCATCCACCACAGGAGAATATGTCTCCTCATAATCAATACCGGGTCTCTGCGAAAACCCTTGTGCCACTAGTCGTGCTTTATATCTAACGACTTCATTTTTCTCGTTTCTTTTTCGCATGAATACCCATTTATACCCAATGGGCTTTACACCTTTGGGTGTTTGGACTATTGGTCCGAAAACTTCACGTTTTGAAAGTGAATTTAATTCTGCTTGAATTGCGCCTTTCCATTTTTGCCAGTCATTTTTATTTCTACATTCTTCGACAGATTTAGGTTCTAGATCCTCATTCTCATTTATAATTTCAACAGCAATGTTGTATGCAAAAATGTTGTCGACAACTATTTTATTTCGGTTCCATCTTTTTCTTGTAGTGACATAACTTATCGAGATCTCCTCATTTTCATTATTTTCAGGTACCTGCACCGCTTCTGGGGTGTTATGATTAGTTATGTCATGCGACTCTTCATGAGCGCTCGCCTCCACAATATGACCATCTTCATCTTTTGCTCCTTTTCTTTTACGAGGATTTTTATCCTTGGAACCGATTGGTCTGCCACATTTTAACCGTGGCTTGCGTTCATTTGCACTAACAGATTGTCCTACCGGAACATCAATCTGAACTGGAGCATTTTCAGCTGGTATATAAGATTTAGTAACTCTTATTATATCGGTAAATGCATTTGGTAGTTGATTTGCAATATTTTGCAAATGAATTATCTTTTGAACTTCTTGTGTACACTGATTTGTTCGAGGATCTAGATAAGATAATAATTATGCATTCCATGTTATTTCTTTTACCAGCTCTTTATTCTCTCCCCCTAATGTTGGGAACATTGTTTCATCAAAATGACAATCAGCAAATCGCACCGTAAATAAATTTCCCGTCATTTGTTCAAGATACTTAATCATAGAAGGGGACTCATAACCAACATATATTCCCAACCTCCTTTGAGGACCCATCTTTGTGCGTTGTGGTGGAGCAATTGGCACATATACCGCACAATCGAAATCCTAAGATGGGAAATGTTTGGCTCCTGGCCAAAAGTCAATTGTAATGGGGAGAATTTATGATAACTTGTTGGCCTGATGCGCACAAGTGCTGCTGCATGTAATACAGCATATCCCCATGCTGAAACCGGAAGTTTTGTTCTCATAAGTAATGGTTTAGCAATTAGTTGGAGGCGTTTAATGAATGATTCTGCTAGTCCATTTTGTGTATGAACATGGGCAACAGGACTTTCAATTGTTATTCCAATAGACATACAATAATCATTGAAAGCCCGAGATGTGAATTCACCAGCATTATCAAGGTGAATTGTCTTAATTGCATAATATGGAAATTGTGCTCTTAATTTAATTATTTGCACAAGTAATCTCGCAAACGCCAGGTTGCGAGTTGATAATAAACACACATGTGACCATCTTGTAGATGCATCTATCAAAACCATAAAATATTTGAATGGTCCAAATGATGGATGAATGGGCCCACATATATCACCTTGAATCCGTTCCAGAAATGCTGGAGATTCTAACCCAATTTTCATTGGAGACGGTTTCTTTATTAATTTACCTTGAGAACAAGCAGCACATGAGAATTCTTTGAATTGAAGAATCTTCTGGTTCTTCAATGAATGACCATATGAATTCTCTATAATTTTACGCATCATTGTTGATCCGGGATGGCCTAACCGGTCATGCCAAATATTAAAAGTGTTTGGATCATTAAACTTCTAGTTTACTATAGCATGTGTTTCAATTGTACTAATAGTTGTATAGTACAAACCCGAAGATAAGGCAGGTAGTTTTTCCAAAATGCTTTTCTTTCCTGATATAACAACTATGATATGTAAGTATTCATTATTATTCTCATTCGTAGTCTCAATATGATATCCATTTCGGCGGATATCCTTGAAGATTAGTAAATTTCTTTTAGATTTACTAGAGAATAAAGCATCATTTATAACAAATTTTGTTCCTTCAGGTAATAATATAATGGCTCTTCCGGAGCCTTCAATTAGTTTTGCACTACCCGATATGGTATTAACATTTGCATTAGTTGCTATTAATTCAGAAAAGTATTTTTTATCTTTAAGTATGGTATGCGTTGAAGCACAGTCGGCGAGACATACATCATCCTGATCGATATTGGGTCCCACCATAGAATTTTGGAAATCCATATTCTTCATTAAATAAAATAATTTATCATAAGTTATATTTATTCATAGGTGAAACTGAATTACAACTAAAATATAAGCAAAAGTACGAAGTGAAATATTGAAAGTAAATAACATCGAAACATGACTTTCAATTAGTTATTTAGTTCGTCTTATTATTTCCATCATCAACTCTCCCACCGAGAGTCTCGAAAAAGTCTTCTACATCCATATGAGTAAAATCATTAATGTTATTATCCTTGTAAGCAAGATTTGCTTCAATATTGAGGTCATCATCTTCATAACTAAAATTGGCATTTGTATCATTATCTTGAAAAGTCAAGTTAGTTTCCATATTTTTTGATGCTTGATAAAATTTTACGAGATGCTCAGACGTACGACAGGTACGTGCCCAATGCCCTTTCATACCACATCGATGGCATATATTTTTAGTTCCTTTTGAAGGATTGTTCGGACCACCTATTGAAGGGTTACTTGGACCACCCTTATCTTTCAGATCATTTTTCTTTTGTTGGCCGAAGTTATTGTTGCCATAATAACTGAAATTATTACGTCCTCGACCACGTCCACGTCCACGGCCGAGACTGCCACCGCGGCCACGACCACGACCACGGCCGCGGCCACGACCTCGACCACGGTAGGTTCCGGTCTCAAAGTTTCCATGTATTGTTGCATTCACTTCTGGGAATGGGGCAGTACCAGTGGGTCGAATTTCATGATTTTTCATCAATAGCTCGTTATTTTGCTCAGCCACCAAAAGGCATGAGATCAAGCCAGAGTATTTTTCAAAGCCCTTTTCACGGTATTGCTGCTGCAGGAGCACATTAGATGCGTGAAAGGTTGAGAAAGTTTTCTCTAATAAGTCATCGTCAGTTATATTTTCTCCACACAATTTCAGTTGAGAACTTAGCTTAAAAACCGAAGAATTATACTCACTTACGGTTTTAAAATCTTGTAGCCTTAAATGCATCCAATTGTAACGAGCTTTTTGTAAAATTACCGTTTTTTTATGTTCATAACGTTCTTTCAGATTGCTCCATAATTCAAGTGGATCCTTAACCGTTAAATATTAGGTTTTTAATCCTTCATGCAGATGATGACGAAGAAAAATCATTGCTTTTGCTTTGTCTTGATTAGATGCATCATTTTCCTTTACGATTGTATTTCCTAGACCTTTAGCGTCTAGATGAATTTCAGCATCTAATACCCAAGATAAATAATTCTTGCCCGATATGTCTAGAACAGAAAACTCGAGTTTGGTGAGATTGGACATATTGTTAGCTAATATGGAATAAAAATAATAATTAGAATAATTTCACTGAGTATGCGTAACAAAGAATTTGAGTTATTAAATTTAAAATAATCAAATCATGCATTGTTTAATAAATTTATGGAATCAAATATTTTCATGTATTAGCCTCAATTTCAACTTTCTTATACTTACTGCCATGAAACTACATTTAAGAATTGTTCACCTATTCTATTCAATTTTTAGGCAGTCGTCTGATCTCATGGATGAGTAAGAAACAGACTTCAGTATCCATATCTACTGCTGAAGCTGAATTCATTGCTGCTGGAGCATGTTGTGCACAAATACTTTGGTTGAAGCATCAACTAGAATACTATAATCTCAAGATCAGTGGAATCCCTATCTACTGTGACAATACAAGTGCAATCTCACTTACTCATAATACTACTAGTCATTCCAGGACTAAGCATATTGAGATCAAACATCACTTCATCAGAGACCATGTTGAAAAAGGAAATGTTATTATTGAATATGTTCATACTGAAGATCAAATTGCTGACATCTTCACTAAACCATTAAGTGATGCAAGATTTTCTACTCTAAGAGTAGAACTGGGCTTGTTAAATTTGGATTCATAAGCTGAGGGGGAACCTATCAGAAGACTGGGTTCACCAGCTGACTAATCTGATATCAACAAGTGTTACACTTCAAGAAGACTGACTCTCAACAGACTAGTTGACTGATGAATTCTTGAATTCAGGGGGAACGTGTAAGACTAGCGGTACTCCTGTTTTAAAGATGAAATCTTCAATGACAGTTAGTTGAAGGTGTTTCAATCAGAAGATTTGTTATTAATTCTTAAAGATTTAAAGATTATTTATCTTGCTGGATTGACAAACAGCAAAGGAAGATCACTAGATATTGGCTTTCACTAGTGATATATTGTATCAGACAAGTCGTCTATCAGATAAGTATTATTTTACTCATCTGTTTTTATTTATGTCAGCTTATATTTAAAGTGTTGTACTAAAAACATTTTATTAAAAGCACGCTTTTATAAGTAACAGACAAGTGGCGTTTCAAATTCCCGCCTGTCTGACATAATTAATGTTATTTTGAAATCCGCGTATCACGGTCACACGATCTGCTTTTCAGTAACTGATCTAACGGTTGACGCTAATCACGGAAACCAACAAGAAACTAACATCTATAAATCCAGATCTGATCATCTTACTAAGCTTTTACGCACCCTCAAAATTTCAAAAGTATACAGAGCAATTCTGCACTCATCTACTGCAAATTTCTCTCCGTTTTTCCTTATTCTTTTTCAGAATGTCTGCCAAAGAAGCTGCTGCTGAAGGTATGTTCTTGAATTACCTGACGTATCACACGACTGACACACCGTTGATGAAAGAAATCTTGGAAAAATTCAAGGTGGCTACATTGGTTAACTTCATGGAAGCACATGAAGATATGATTTTCAAAGATCAGGTCATGGAGTTTTATGGTTCTAAAGAGGAGACTGACTTTGAAAAACTGGAAATAAAACCCAAGATTGGGGATAAGGTTATATGTATAACCCCCAAGCTACTGAATGAGAGATATGGACTCTCTCTTGAAGGCTCGACTAAAATTGCAACCCTTGCTGAACCTCTCGAGTCAGATATCTGGAATCTGGCTTCAAAGAAAAATCAAGTGATGTCTGGAGGCATAAAGAAGAATCAGCTGAAGGATGAATTTCAGCGTATGGTAGATTTGGTTGCCAAGGTCCTAGAGAATTGCACATTCTCATTGGATAGTGTACCAATGAAGCGATTTCACACTATGATAGCCATTTTCTATGGTTTGAAGGTGAATTGGGCTAATTACATCTGGTACATATTAGCTGATCACAAGGAACGTGGTCTAACTCTGCACAGGATATTCCTTAGTCATCTGCTGGTGAATTTGGGATGTACAGTGACAAATGGAAAAGATGTCCATAAGGCGAAGGAGTTAAAGATTTATGACCCAGTGAAAACTGGAAGATCAAAAGAGCCTGCTGCTGTGCCAGAGAATAAGCAACAAAAGAGAAAGGCTTATGAGCCTAAAGAGCCTGCTGATATAGGCAAAAAGAGCAAGACAACTGTTCAAACAGCTAAGTCAGCTGTTCAAGCCAGAACACTCGTGTCTAGGCGAAAGGATGATGTTGACTTGATTGTTGATGAAACAGTCAAGGAAATTGATGAAATGGAGGTTGAATCATCTCCTGAAAGAACCGTTTCAGCTGAGATACCAGCTGAGAACGTGGCAAAAAGGACAAGGAGCGCTATGAAGGACACTGCCACTTCTATTGCTGCTGTTCCATATACAAAGAAAACTGCCAGAAAGAAGATGACGTTCATAGAAGAAGATACTGAACTTTCTGAGCTAGTTAGAGAAAGCCCTCAACCAGCTGAGAGGCCTGTTGGGTCTGTAGAGGAGTCTGCTGAAGGGAAGTCAGCTGAACAAGTGAAACAGACTGCTGCACCAACAGCTGAGGTTGCTCAACCTCAAAAGGATCCTGAAGTGCAGATCCTTGAACCGATTGCTGCTGCACCAGTAGCAATTGCTGCTCCAGAACCAACAGCTGTGGCACCAGTTGTTGAATCAAGAGCTGCCAGAAAGAAGAGAACTGGCAAATCCAAAGTACAAGCTTATCACAAGAAAAAGCGAGAGGAAGCTGAGCAAAGAAAGCGTGATGAAGCTGAGTTGAAGAGAGCTTTGGAAGCGAGCAAAAAGGAAGCTGATGTCAAGAACATGACAGAAGCAGAATTGGCTGCCAAGGAGGAGGCTGAGTTGGCAAAGGCCTTAGAAGACAGCAAGAAAGATGCCTATGGACCAAGGAGGTCAGAAGGCATAGTAATTGGAGGAAAGCCTAAGGAAGGACAATTTGTTCTACCAAGGGCAGAGCCAATTAAGAGAAACAAGTCTGAAGTCAGACGAGCAATAGAAATTGTTCAGAGTGACTCTGCTGCCTTCAAGAAATTTGAAGCTGAGCTGGAAAGGCTAAACCAGCTGTTTCAATCAAGGACTACTTTTCTCCCTGAAAAGATCAGATATAACAGATGGAGAGAGTACAGATTGAACAAATCTGAGGAGGAGATTCAAGCCTGGAAGGAGTTTGCTATAGAAGGACGATGGGTCTTAAACTGGTTGCAAACCACCTCTGTTGCCAAGGCGTTGGACTCAGATTTTGTAAGAGACAGACTACATGACTTTGCAAGAGTCATTGTAAGTCAGGAGGCGACTGCTATCAAGAATTCAATTCCAAAGAAACTTGGTCCTGCTGATGACCGTATTGATAGAGCAGTCAAGATTGCTGTTTATACAACATTGGAGAGATGGGCTGAAAGATCAAGGTACGAACCAGGAACATCAAGTACAATGCCCAGTCTGCCAAGTTTACAGCAAATTGCTTTTGGCTCGGAGATCAGTACTTATCAAGAAAAGCTGAGTATCAAACAGACTACTTCACCTTTCGTGCCAGCTGACTTGATTCGTCAGAAAACTGTTGTGTCTACTGATGGTACTGAGATCATCCACGTTGCTGATGAGCCAGCTAGTGAAGAACACAAGAAAGTCCAGCAAGCTGAGGAGATTAACTTGGATACATCAACGAAGCTGCCTGCTGAGGTCAAGGACTTAGTTCCTTTAGCTTTAGAGTGGAAAGCTGAAGACAGTCCTGTTCTTCATGAAGCACCTGTTCAACAGGAAGAACCTGCTGAATCATCACACCCTGCTCCCACTACTGACTTGCATTCTTCGCTGATGGAGTCAATGCAGCTGCTGATTGAAACTGCCATGAAGGAGATGGAGTTGAGGAATCTGCTGATGATAAAGCAAATGCAGGAAGAGACTGCAAAAATGGTTAAGGATGCCATAGAAGATTTTCCTCTACCACCAGACAACTCCCTGATGCTGACTCAGAGTATATTAAGTATGAACAGAAATATTGAAGATGTGAAGGCTGATGTCAGTCATCTGCACTCTACACTTCAAAGGCATGAGTCTGACATTGCTGGATTGCAAGAGTCATGAGAGAGGTTGGTGAAGCTGAAATAGAGAAAAATGTTGCATTGATGCAAGAGATTACAACTATCACCAACAAAGCTCAAACTGAAATATCAACACTTCAACTGAATGTTGATTGTTTAAATGACCAATCTGGTGAGTTAAAGTCACATCAACTTCGCATGGAAGCTAATCAACTTCGCATGGAGACTACTCTGAATCACTGAACAACAAGTTATGGATCAACTCAACCCTGCTGCTGATGACAAAAAGGGGGAAGAGGAATCAGCTAAGAGGGCGGTTGTTGCTGCAACTGTTCAAGTACAAGACTAACGGGCTGCTGCTGGAAAGCCAAGTGAAGAAGAAGTACTTGAAGAGGAAGCTGAAGATGAAGCTGATGATAAAGTAGAGCCCAAGGATGTAGCTAAGACTGACAAAGAGTTAGCTGCCTCTAAGTACTCTGCTGAAGAACAGCTTAATCCAAACGTAAAGTATAAGAGGATTGAGGACATCAGAGCAAAGTTTGAAGCTGATGAAAGAAGAGAAAATTTAAAGAAACTTGCTGATGCTTTCTCAAGTGGTGAGGATGAAGAAAGTAGTGAAGAAGTTGAAGATGAGGAAGAAGAAGAAGATGAAGAAGCTGAGGACTAGACTAGGTCATCTGTTAAAATTATGTAACCAGCTTACTTCATTTGTAATTTTTCACTTAAGTTATTTTGCTTGTAACTTGTACTGTAATTTCAAAATCATATATAAAAGTTCAAGCTTCCAACATATAATTTCTATCTCAGAAATTTTTGAGGACTCAACTTTAGTTTTAGGTACAGGTACTTAGCTGAAGTTTTGTCATCATCAAAAAGGGGGAAATTGTTGGATAAAGATGAAGACCTTAAAGTGAAGGGAGGTTTTGATGATTTCCAAAGTCATCAGCTAAGTATGGAAACTTAGTATAAACCTTAGAAGATATTTGACTAAGGAAGAAATAATTCAGACTAGTCAAATATGGTCCAGGAGACTACTGATCTGTTGCTGAAGAAGGAATCAGACTGGTGGACTATCAGCCGACTCAAAAAAGATTAGTTCAAGTTTGGGATCAGCCGAGTATACATCAGATGAGTGACTTCGATCAGCAGAGTGGAAGTAGATCAGAAGTTAGTGCAACGGTAATAAATGCAGTTGGAGTAATAAATGCTGAAGAGGAAGGGTATTTATGACAAATGATTGAAGAGAAACCTCGTATCAGCTTGGTGCATTTAATGCACTCTGACAGCAAGTACAGCAGAGTGTACAGTGTTTAGTCGCAGGTAGCCATTTCTGCAAAAAGGACCAGTACTCGAGGATTTGGACAACTGTCGATCTCTCAACGGGCAGATTTTCAAATCTCAAGTATAAATAGTTCAGTTCGTGAGTTGAAGAAGAATAGACAACACATTTTGAGAGCAAAAATCTGAAGCAGAATTCTTCTAAGTCTCAAACTCAAGAACAGAACACTCATCAGCCGAGTCATTTGTTGACGAAGCAGAACAGAGAGATAAAAAGATATACACATAAATCTGAGTGATTTTGTAAGAGAAGTGTTGTGAGAAGTAGATATCCATCTTAGTGAGTGATATTACTTCAGAGGATAGGTTTTCTTTGTGATTTCCTATTGGGCACTTGTGGCCATTTCATTTGTTGTTTGGCGCAAGCATTGTATATTGTAAATTGTGTGTTTATAGTATAACCCAAGATCTAAGTGACTTGGAAGAGTGGACTAAAGGATTTACATCCATATAACCACTATAAAAATCCTTTGTGTTATACTTGCATTATTTTCTGCATATTTCAAAGAGCATACTTTAACACAAAAAGTTAACTGTTGAAAAGTTTTAAAAAGGAGTTTATTAAAACTGGGGATAAAACTTTTTCTAAGTTAAGAAAACTACTTGTGAAAAACACTAGAAATATCAATTGCAAGTTAGTTACTTTAAAACTCTGATTTTGGTAAAATCAGCTGAGTGAAATCAGAAGAGTGGTCAACTCTGCTGTTCAAAGCTTTATGCGAGATCAGCATAGTCAACTTACGATTACTGATCAGCTTAGTCTGCTGACAGAAAAGTTAAAGAATTTTTAAAAGATAAATTTTTAAGAGGTCTATTCACCCCCCCCCCCCCTCTAGACCTCATCTGACCACTTGGGACCAACAGGGATCCTCCAACTGAGTTGGTGGTTCCAAGGGAATATCTACATCTACTATATTATCTGGATTTGCAACACCAACAATGTCAGGAATGGTTACATGAACACCATCAGTTGCAACTGTAGTAGAAGTGTTAGGAAAATTTTGGCTTTCCTCTTCAAAGACTATGTCCCTTGAGTTAGTGCTCCCACTGTCCTCAATAAATTTGACATTTCCAGTTTTGAAAAAGGACATTCTTGAGGGATTATAAAACTTGAATCCTCTTGACCTCTCAGAATAACCCATAAAGTAATAGCTGACTGTTCTTGAATCCAATTTCTTCTCATCGGGATTGTATTGTCGAGCTTCTGCTGAACAACCCCAGACATGCAAATGCCTAATGCTAGGTCTTTTGCCTATCCATAATTCGTATGGAATTTTGTCAACCGCTTTACTGGGTACTCAGTTGAGTATATAAACTGCAGTCTTCTCACCCCATAATGACTTTGGTAAAGAAGAATGACTAATCATGCTTCTGACCATATCTTTGAGGGTTCGGTTTCATCTCTCAGCCACACCATTTTGACTTGGTGTTCCCGGCACGGTATAATGAGGAACGATCCCAAATTCGGCTAGGTACCTTGCAAAAGGCCATGAACAATGTTCACCGGATCCGTCGTTTCTTCCGTAGTATTCACCACCATGATCAGATTTTACAACTTTAATCTTTTTTCCTAGTTGAAGCTCAACTTCGGCTTTAAAGATTTTGAACATATCCAAAGCTTGTGACTTCTCATGTATAAGGTGTAAATAACCATAGCGTGAATAATCGTCTATGAACGTGATAAACTATGTTTGGCCATTCCAAGATGCCTTAGGAACTGGTCTAGATATATCTATATGTATCAATTCTAAGACGTCATTACACCTATTTGCACCTCCTTTTTCGTTTGTCAGTTGTTTTTCCTTTAATACACTCTATGCAGATTTCAAAATCTGACATATCAAGTGATTCCAAAATTCCTTGTGAAACTAATTTTTGTAAGCGTGGTTTGGAAATGTGCCCTAAACGCTTATGCCACAACATTGAGGAATTTTCTTTTGTTAATTTGCGTTTTGTACCAATATTACTTATATGCTATGTTGCACGGATACGGATACGGCGATACGAACGAATACGATACGAATACGACGATACGGATTTTTAAAATTTATAGAATACGATACGGCTAAAATACGTGTGTGTATATTTAAAAATATATTATAATAAGAAACCATTGTTTTAAAAATGTATAGTAAATATTATGTAATATATATTTAGTTCACTTTTTATTCCATTTTAAAATGAACAATGCTATCTCCCTCTTATATAAGTGTTCAAGTAAAACCATAGTATTAATACCATATGCAAAGTCTTTGACCCTTTACATAATTTCAAGCGTTTTATGTAGATCACTTTGATAATAAACATAATCTAGAAAGTATTTGCAGAAATACATGCTCTTAAGTATTCTGGGTGTTTCTGATACGCCTTCATGTGTATCCGATACGGTATCCTTTTTATTTTTTATTTTCTTATTATTGAAAACGCCACGGTGGAGTATTTTACAGGTATCGTACGAGTATCTGAGTATCCGAGTATCCAGTACGCATACGATACTGCACGGTGTATAATTTCGGAGTATCCGTGCAACCTAGCTTATATGTAAATTTTCATTGTCAATTGAAAGTAAAGTGTTTAATTTATAAAGCTTGTCAATTAGTGAACCAGTGCCAACCAAAGTGGAATTATGAAAAATACGAAATAAACCATTTCCAAATGAACAATGATATCCAAAGTTGTCCAAACAAGAAATAGAAATTAAATTCCGTCTAAAAGACGGTACTACAAAAGTATTTTTCAAATTCAAATAAACACCAGTATTTAAAACAAGCCTAAAAACACCTATGGCTTCAACTTCAGCCTTATTGCCTTGCCAGTAAAGATGTATCTTTCACCATCAGTTGGCTTTCGGCTCCTCACACAACCCTGCATTGTGACACTTATGTGAATAGTAGCACCAATATCTATCCACCAAGTGTCATTTGGTACAATTGCTAAATTAACTTCTGAACTGACAAATTTTAGAAGCGTACCTTTCTTTACACGCCAATTGGCGTATTTGGGACAATCTTTCTTCATATGCCCTTTCTTCTTGCAAAAGAAACAGGTAAAACTAGATCCTGTGTCTTTTGCACCTTAGGAGTTGATGCCCCAGTTCCTACAGTTTCTTTACCCTTGTTATTGTTCCTTTTTCTTTTCTTACTCGGATTATTTGAAGTAAATGCCAAATGAGCACTTTCAACAGTTTCGAGTTTCAATCTCTCCTCCTCCTGCACACATTGAGCTATAAGCTCATTCATAGTCCATTTGTCCCTCATTCATAGTCCATTTGTCCCTTATAGTATTATAACTTATCTTGAAAGGACTGAACTGTGCAGGGAGAGAAATCAAGACCAAATGCAAGAGAATGTCATCCGACACCTCTAACTTTAGTGCCCTCAGCTTTGTTACGAGATTTGAGACCTCCATAATGTACTCACGAATGTTTCCCTTCCCTTTGTACCGCATAGAGACAATCTTAGATAGGACAGTGCTTGTCTCGACCTTTTCCTTAGCAGTGAATCGGTCTGCTATTTCCTTAAGGAAGGTCTTTGCATCTCCTTCATCAGGTATTGCACCTCTAATGGATTCTGGAATGGATAGCTTCATGATCATAAGACTCATGCGATTAGATCGCTCCCACTTTTCAAATGCAGTTTTCTGATCAGCAGTACTTTCACTGGTCAGAGCTGCGGGGCGATCTACCATTAGTGCATGGTCAAGATCCATGCAACCCAAAACAATCATAACGTGTTCCCTCCATTTCTTATAGTTTGTGCCGCTAAGCACAGGGTTGCTGCTAATGTTTGCAGATATTGAATCCAAACAAAAAATCTCACAATTAATAATAAAAAACACATATATATAAAATCCAAACAATATTAAGCACACATTGACATGTAAGTGGGCCCCATCATAAGATACCAATCACAACATTGAATTTAGTCTTTGGACAAAAATAACAATTTGTTAACGGTTCTCTTATAAAAATAGCTTCAAACAATATAACTTAAATCGATCATACAATATGCCTTTCTTTGGAACGACATATTGAATACATGGTAAAACCTTAAATATTTTCATTATGTTGAGCTTAAATAACCTACATCTGGCCTAAAAGAATTTTCCTTTGGACTAATTATCTCAGCATAGATATAACATATTTATAACTTTAAATTAATAACTTAAATCTAATTGTGGTTACTTTGACAACATATTAAACTCAAGTTATTAATTTCAAGAAATAAGCATATAATATGTACATAATAAAAAATATATATATTATTTAAATACTAGCGCTAATGTCAGCAATGCAACATGATGACATCATCGCTGGATACATTAATCTTTCTGTCGTAAAGTAGTACTCCATAGAGGTTTTGATGCCAGCACTCAAAACCAGAACAATACTTTAAATTCTAAAAAATGCGACCTTTAATGCATTTGAAGTATAAAATGTTCTGGAATTAAATATTCAAGGCATTACCTGAATCAACAACCAACCATACTGTAATTCTGATAAATTGATCTATTCTCCAAAAAACCGATTCAATAGTATACAAAATTTGAATAGATGATTTTTCTGACTCCAAAAAAAAACAAAACGGTGAAAAATCAATACAAGATTTCAGAAATCATAGTTCTAACCAAAATTTCCAGATTACCGAAAACTGAAAATAGCACCTAAAATCACCAAAAAAATTTAAAGTTTGATCTTTAGACACTCTAAACTGGATGAGTAAAAACTCAATACCGAATAGCAAATCTTTCATTGCTTTATCATTTAGAATACAATAGCCCCAAAATATGATTTCACCAATAAAATATCAGAAATTCAAATAAACATGAACCCTAATATTTCTATCATGATAAATAACAAATGGCCAAAAACATATACCATAATCAACAATTAACATGCAGCTCTGATACCACTTGTTGGAATTAAACAAATAACAATAGATATTCATCCTTCATACTCTAAATCACTAGAATAAAGTATAATCACAAGAACAACTACATATGAATATCTATAATAGGATCACATGTTATTGCTTCAATATGATATATAAAAGATGTAATTAACAAGGAATCTAACATGATTCCATTGATGCCATGGTTGAATTTTCCCCAAGAGACAAAGCACTGAATCTTCTAATAAGGTGGATGGACATGTACGATTGATTAGTTTTTTATGAGGATTGAGAAATAATCACATGTATTTATCCACTCCTTAGAGACCATTGCTCTTCAAATTTATTGTCTAATTTGAAACTGACCCATCAATAATAACAAATTAGACATTTAAGCTTTCTACACATTAAACCCATATAATATATATAAATAAATAGTATATCTTAAAACCCTTCATATTCCATCAGATCACTTAATTGGGTTTTGGGCCTTAAATTAAATAGTTAGTCCACATATTATAATTAACACATGTTAGCCCACAAAATTGAAAATTGCTAACAAATAATTATTTGTGCTCAACTCTTAAATTAAATGGGTGTAACAAGCTAATAATAGAATATTAACACATGTATTTTTCGTAATAAAAAATAAAAAGTTTTTTTTTTTTTTTTTTGAACTAAAAACAATGTAGGATGTGTTTTGCATTTTACTCATTGCGAATTTATGAAAAATAAGTTATGCCACGACACCATTTAGTTCAGGCTGATTTCCTTTCCGTCCTGGTTAACACCACTTGCCACCACCGCCGCCGCCACCCACCACTCACTTACTTTCTCCTTTTGCTTATTCTGACCACTACATATATTATATTATCATTTTGTTGGTGGATACTGAATTGACCCTTTGATCATTTTAAATCTTAAAGCCTTATCTTGTTTAAAAGGTTTTCTTTATTTAATCTAGCAATGTGTCACGTAGAAATCAAAATGAAATTGATATATAACACAAAATTAAATTGAATTTATTGGGATTGTTTGCTTGACATTTCCGAAAATTATTTTGTGTTTGGTAAAAGCAAATCAAACATGGACTCTTTCAAAAGTAAAAAAAATAGCAATTTATTTATCTCTAAAAAAAATATACAAACTCTACTTTAATGTGTCATAATGTAACAACTTCTTACCCAACTTATCTCATATAACAAACATGATTTGATATAAAGTCTTACACATCTTACACTTACAACCTAATTATTTCAAAAAAATCTACACATACTCTATTTCTCAAAGCACTCTCTCAAAACTCAAACAAATAATGTTATACATATCGAGATTATTTCACAAATTTCTACTACTTTCCCAAACTATTCTCTCAAACATCAAACAAACAAATATGTTGTGTTTCATTTTCCTTTTAAATCAAGCTTTCCACATCATTAATAACTGTTAAAAAAAAACCATCATTATAATTATGAATATATCACTCAGAAGTCTAAATTATTATTGGAGAATGACCATTAAGCTTAGCTTTTATATATATATATATATATGATAAATACAATACATTTATTTTATGATTGGATATTATTTTTTAATTAAATATTATTTCTAATGATAGAATACTAAAATGTTAATATATTCACTTGTCTTATAACTTAAAAGTAAGCACATTCTATGTAATTAATAAACTAACATAGGCCCATATCTGATAATGGGAACGTTGTCTTCTTTACATCTAAAAATTAGTAACTTAAAGTGTTGCCATCGGGGCACAAGTTGCTAGAATATCAATGAAAAATTGAATTTCGCCAGTTCATAGTGCATATCTTGATGATACTTTTTTCAAATGAAATTTTAGTTAATTAATAATCTACAAATAGTTGTAATATTAGCATGCAAGTAATGTGATAAATTGAATGTAACATTTCTAAAGTATAGTCAATTACAAATCAGATATGTTTAATATTATATTTGTTGCCGATGAGACCTTAGTCAAGTGATCAAGGATGAGGCTCCATGACCAAGATGCCATGGGTTCAATTCCCACTAGTGTGAGTATTTTCTCTCGATTAATACTATCATTTTCTCTAGTTATATACTATCATTTATAATTAGTTTACTTTGATACCAATGTACTTGATACGATTTGATATAGTGTTTGATGCAACGATGTATTCACCATCTCAAAACAATATTATATTTGTCATTTTACTTATGATCATTGAGGGGTTTTTGGCAAGTTAACTCCCTGTGATATACCTAAGAGTAATTTACCTCCATGTGGTATTAAAATAAGCAATTTACCTCATGCAAAAAGTGATCAATTAATTAACCTTACACTTGACAACATATTCACTTTATTACCCACTGTGATATGCGTAAACGACTTGAAAACAGTGTTTGAAAATCATACACTGACATATCAGTTGTATCATTGTTTTGAAACTCTGATTACTTAAGTTGATAAGCAAACTCAATCAAGTAGTCTACCCTGCTGATAAGCTTAGTACAAAAACAGTTTTGAAGTCTTACATTGCTGATAAGAGCAGACTCTACTTAAGAAAAAGTTTAAAAAGGTTAGAGGTCTATCTTATATAATTTATATAGGTCATACTTAATTAATTAATTAGTTTAATTTCGAATGCGAATAGTGTGAAAAGTATATTTGTTTGATGTATATGGAGTACTATGAAACTTGAGTTGACCATGATATTATCTTCAGTTGACTTTTTTACTCTAGATTATTGACTTTCCCTAACATACATGGGCCAACTAGGCATGCCAATATTGTCAAATGAAAGTAATCATGATATTCCAAACAATTCCAACACAAATTAGCTTCATTATTGTCTTATTTGTACTATCTTATTTGATGACTATTAATTAAATCTCTATGCCAAAAAAATAAAATAAAAAACATGCAAATATTAAAAGTGCCATATCAAATTTTCAATGATAAATCACTTGTTGCTACAATATAAAAGTAATTTTCTAATGTTTTTCTTTAATAAAAAAACTTGTATTTTCCTCACAAATTATTACATGAACTAAACAAAACAGTGTTCGATCGAGATATAGCACTCAATATAAACAAAGATCTTATTAGATTGTACGTCTGAGAAAAAACATATACTAGCTAGACATTTAATTCAAATATGGGGTATTGGCTCAATACTTTTAAATTTACATTTTTCAGATTTTTGTGAATAGTATAACTTTGAGATAGTAGATATCAATTATTCGAGTGAAAATATTAATAATTAATCTCTTATTGAATAGAGTAGGCCGAGGAGGCTTAGCCTGGTGGCAAAGTTGAGGTCTAGGCTTCGAACCTCATCAAAAGTGTATGTCTTTTTCTAGTTTAATACTAATCTTGTACCAACAGGTGATTGATCTAATGGAAGGGACTATCCACTACAAAGTGGCGAACACAAATTCAAATCCCTGTTGAAAAATCCAAAAAAAAATAAAAAATACTAGTCTCATTAATGAGTCATGTTTCATTTTTGTTAACTAGTGATAAATTAGATATACTATAAAGATGTAATCTATTTGCCGTTTAAAAGAAAAGTAAATTAAAATAGAATATAAAAGAATGTACGTTGTTCTAATGACGTGTAGTCGTGTATGCTTTTGTCTTTTAACGTCAATGGTATATTGACTCAACATTGTCTAACAAATTTTAATATTTAGTATGGTTTAGCTTTTCCAAACAGCGCGCAGATGATAATAATACAATTAAATTTTGATTGTAGATAAACTAATTAAATAATTAAAGCACTACAGGGGATTGATAAAGACAAAAGGATAGACGAGATAATTGTATTTTTGGTACTGAGTTTTAGGTCAATTTCCACTTTTGGTATATCGTTTTATTTGGTACAACGCTTTAATAAATTGTGAGGCATTTGGTACAACCGTTAAAAATTGCCGTTAAAGATTACATGACAGTTAAGTCTAATTGCAAAGTTGATTTCATTACTTATGTTGACTGATAATTTTACCCCATAACATTTCAGGCTACAAAGAAAGCCCCACATCTCCAAATTTAGTGACGATTTTAGTTTACATTGTTGCCAAATTTCAAAATTGACTCGAACAAGACCACGCGCATATCAATTTGAAAATTTTACTTATTTTATTTAAATAACTAATTTAATTTATAAATAATATTAATAAATTAAATAATACTTTAACATAAATATAAAAAAAATTAAGAAAACATATTCTTTTCAAATATAAGATTTATATAATAGTGTTAGTCTATTAAATATTTATTAAAATAATAAATTATATAATTAAAAGTATTTAATATTTATTAAATAGTAAATAATTTTAAAAAAAACTAACCCCCCACTCCCCCCCAATTCCCAGGCCAGCGGTCGGCGGGGTGGGTTGGGTTTTAGTTTTTATTTTTTAAATTATATTAAATATTTTTAATTATATAATTTATTATTTTAATAAATATTAAATAGATTAATACTATTATATAAATCTTATATTTGAAAAGAATGTTTTCTTAATTTTTTTAATATTTATGTTAAAATATTATTTAATTTATTAATATTGTTTATAAATCAAATTAGATATTTAAATAAAATAAGTAAAATTTCCAAATTGATCTGCACGTGGTCTTGTTCGAGTTAATTTTGAAATTTGACAACAATGTAGACTAAAATCGTCACTAAATTTGGAGATGAAATGTTATAGGGTAAAATTATCAGTCAATATAAGTAATGTCAACAATTTTGCAATTATACTTAACTGCCACGTTACTATTAACAACAATTTTTAACGGCTGTACTAAATGTGTCACAATTTATTAAAGTATTGTACCAAATGTGTTGGGTTCATAAAACGATATACCAAAAGTGATAATTGACATAAAACTCATTATAAAAAATTCAATTCCTTGGACTACAAATATAGGAGTATTTTATAATTCCCTAGTTGGGCAAGGAGGGAATTTGCTTTCAAAATGACTTTTCCTCTCTTTTGTCGAATCACTCAAAAAGTCAACCACCAATTTCTGTCATCAAATATTTTTCAGCTTCATATATAGGAACATGCCGTTCGGTTTGTCATAAGGGATTTTAATTAGATTGTCCATTACTCCATTGTTCCTAATATTACAATTGGGCCGACTATTACTATTAAATTGACTATTAAATTGATGCACGGCTACAAATTTGGCTCAATATCACAATCAGTCCATTAATGAAATGATTATGTCCAAAATTATAGGATTTGACAAAAATAACTCTATTTAAATTTGGCATGGAATTTAAGTTCTTATTAAAATTGGAGGATAAAAATATAAATTAAAAATCCTATATTAGAGATTACTCACCGGAGGAGCTACAATTACAACTGCTCCAAATATGGAAGGTTGACCACATTTTCAGGTCGGCCCAACATATAATATAGCAAAGCGAACAACTAATATATGCATGATTATTTCTTGAATCTAACCTTATTAGTTAAACCGAACTGACCCTAATAGTAGTATAAATACTAAGATGCAGCAAAAAAATTCATTTCATTTTCATAGAAGTCAAGAGTACTAGCTGCAGGGCTTAAGAAAATTTAATTTAAGTAGAAAATACTGAAATTAATTTATTCAAAAAAGAAAAACAAGAGGCAAACCATATATACATGGCCGATGAATTTCATTTGGGAAATGGGAAGTGGTGGGAAACAAACAGATTTGATCATAGAGGAACATCAACGGTACCCGCTTCGATTTCTACAACGTTAAATGCTATAGCTAGCTACGGATCATGGCCGACGGTGGAATCAAGGTCCTCTGCCAACGACGGTGGCCCCAATATGGTGTTGCAAGGCGGCGGAAGCAACATTTTAGCTAATTCCAACTTGCAAATGGTGGGATTAGGCCTTTCTTCTCTAGGCATGGATTGGAACCAAGCTCTCATGTAAGTTTCAATATTAATTAAGGTTTTTCATTTCTACCTCATCATCCACATTATTATTTATTATTACATCAAAATATCAACCCAAAGTCTCTAAAATTTTGCATCATCAACTTCACCATTAAGACAAGATCCAATATTCACTCATAAAGATGCTCCCTCTGTTCCACAATATCTGTCGTTTTAGAGTGTTAGACGGGTATTAATGTTTCAAATAAATAGCATGAATATTTGGACAAAAATAAAATATATACCTAAAATATTCTTATTTAATATTGTACTGGAATAATAAAATAGAGTTTTTTAGGTGTAATATATAAGGAATAAATTTAAAAGGACTAATTAATATTGCATTGGAATCCTAAAGCAACAGATATTGTGAAAAAAAAAAATCTCTAAAACGACTAAAATTGTGGACCAGATCAGGGAGTAATTATTATTTTGGTTTTGGTTTTTGTATGTAGAAGTGAAAAATCTGAGAGAAGCTACCGTTCAATGCTTCAAGAGGATTTAACTAGTTCAAATTCCAACAGTTTTCATCAAGAGTACTCATCAGGGGTAGAAGCGTCTTCACAAGAACACTGGAGACATGAGAAACTATATTCCGATGATTTCAAGCAAATAATATCCCAACAGAATTTAACTGCCACTTTTCAGGTTGAATATGGGACTAGTACTGCTTCTCATGAATTGATTCCACCTTGGAACAAATTTTCACAGTTTTTGAAAACATCACCGCCAAACACGCCTTTATGGAATGCGTCTACGCCTGTCGCCACCAGATTGAGTGATTCCCGGTCGAGCTTTTTCCCAGAAGCGTCGTCCTTTGATGAAAAACCAAAGGTAAACTATCCAAAATAATTCATGATCATATTTTGATTCGGGTTGTAGCATATTTTATGTTTTTTAGTTTCGTTGAAGCTCGTCATGGAAGTATTATGTTTAGACTAAATATGTCCCACGTAAATTGTATGATAAAATAATTTTCACCTTATAATCTATTGGGCAATCATCAACTAGCACGTACACTTGAACTATTTTTTCAGGTGAGGTAGACTCAAACCGTTTAGATGAATATCACAAATTAACGGTTTTTGACCAATTTAGTTTTACCTGTCATATATTTGAACCATTAACTATGTTCGGGACCCTCTTAAATAGTTCGTAGATGCTCAGTGGATAACAACTAGAGTTACATCTATACTCCTGAATTCAACGTTAAATTTAAAAAGTATTGTTTAAGCTTAACAATAATATAAAGGAATGGTTCAAATATTTGACGATAAAACTAAAGTTGTCAATGATTGACAAAGTGTGGTATCATGCTTGTTGCTTCATATTGTTTGGTATGAAATTAATATGTGAAATAGGATAAAATGTAATATTATTGAGACTAAATGTCCCACATTGGTTGAAAACAATAATTAAGTCTACCTTATAAGGTCTTGGGCAATTCTCACCTACAAGCTAACTTTTGAGGTTGAGTTAGGCCCAGGCCATGTTAGTTGACCTAGCCCAATTCATGTGGTGAATTCTATTATGGTATTAGAGCCCTAGGTTAAAGTGAGCCACCTCCTTCCGTGATGGGCTCCTCCTTGTACGCATGATGGGCTTCAATATCTACCCGCACAATTCATCCAGATAACAAAGGTTTGGGTTGTCATTATTCCTCCAGTTATTCAAGGCTTGGAGATTCATTATTCCTCTGGTTAACAAAGGCCCGGAGTATCTTTATTTGTGTGTTGGGTCTTCACCCACATGTCGCAAATTCACAAGGTTGGGCTTTCATATGTCACGTGTTGGGTTTGTTTCTCCCACACATTCAGTCCGCCCACACGTGAAGGGGGAGTATTGAGACTAAATATCCCACATTGGTTGAAAACAATAGTTAAGTCTACCTTATAAGGTCTTGGACAATCCTCACCTTACAAGCTAACTTTTGAGGTTGAGTTAGGCCCAAACCATGTAAGTGGACTTAGTCCAATTCAAGTGGTGAATTCAATTATTTATATGTATATATATATATACTATGCATGTAACTCTTATAGGATTTCATTAAAATTTCTTTTGTTTGCTAATGGCATCATGATTGTGAACATTTTTACAATATGTTTTTTTATTTTCTATTTGTTAAGAAAATGTCAGAGGTGCGAAATATGGGTACAACAACGAAGAAAAACAACGTGGAGATATCAAGTAAAAGACCCCGGAACGAAACGCCATCACATTTACCCTCTTTCAAGGTATGCATAAATATTTTAATTGATGAAGTTTGTACAGCAACTTTTACTTTTGAAAAATTTGAAATACTAAGAATTAATCATTTTTCGTCCTTCTTAAATTTTCGTAGTAGATGCATTTGTCTTATCAATATAGTGTAACATGTACATTTGATCCTCTTAAAGTTTTTTGGCTATTACACGATGAAAATAACCTAACGTTCAAAATAAGTGTATTATTTTGAGGGTATTTTTGTCCATTCACATAATTAAATCCAAAACATAGAAAAATCAAATGTACAAAATATACGTAGCTATTTTAATTTGTTACTCCATTATATATAGGTAAGGAAAGAGAAGATGGGAGACAGAATAACTGCACTTCAACAATTAGTCTCACCTTTTGGAAAGGTAACCATTTGGGGGTTTGTATTTGATTAAAATAAGCATTTTTCAGTTTCTTAGTTGCATTTTGGGAATTTCTTTTGAAAAAAAGTCAAAATTAAATCAAAATCCATAATAAGCATCCGATGACTTGCCTTTGACTTTTCATGACATTTTTCTACTTTTTTTGCAATTACCTCTGTAGTATTCATAATATTTAATTTACCCACTTGTAATTGGGCATTTTACCTCCCTGTAAAAAAATTAAAGGAACAATTTACCCCCTTCAGCCGGGGGAGTGTAACTCACTTGCCGAATTGAGAGTGGGCATAAAAAATATTTTGTAACTTAGGGGGTAAATTACCACATTTATCATAATACAGATGATAAATTATAACATTTATCATAATAAATGCCACATTATCATAATACAGGGGGTGATGTGCCACATATATAAATGTCAGGAAGACGGTCTGAAACTTTTATAAAATTATAGGGGGATAAAGTATATATTTTTTTAAATCACAAAGAGATAAATTGAATATTATGAATATTAAGAGAGTAAATTGTCATTAACTCGGTTTTTATTAGTTTGCAAACACCCCCTACTTCTAGTTTTGTACGTACCTTTTATGATTTAGATTCTCACATTTAAACAAAAACACCAGCAATTGCAAATTAGATACCCCTAATAGCTTCTTCAAAAAATTCAGCGGATTATTCCAGAGCATTTAATTTGCTTTTCTTGATTAATTAGCAACAAAAATTATGTTTACGTTTTACATATGTAAATATTTATTGAATTAATTCAATTGAATCGTATCTTTCTCAGACGGATACAGCTTCTGTGCTTTCTGAAGCTCATGTATATATAAGATTTCTCCATGAACAAATCCATGTAAGTCTCTTAATTTACATTCAAACTTTCTCCAAGAAATTTAATTGGATAAATGAATACTAGTACTTCCTCTATTGTTTTTAGAGGAAAAACACTTTTGATACTAAATTTTAGTTCATAAAATACATTTGGTACCAAGCTAATTGAAAAAATACATTACATACCATGATTCACACAATTTTGACACATTTAGTCTTGTCGACAATTTTCGGATGAAATTCAGCACGTGTCGCTCATGTGCCCGTTAAGTTGACAATGGGAGGGAAAACATGCACGGGTTTTAAAGACTCACAATTGACGGTACATGCTGAATTCCATCCGAATATTGACAGCAAAAGTAAATGTGTCAAGATTGTGTGAATCATGGTATGAAATGTGTTTTTCTGAATGCTTGATATCAAATGTGTTTTTTGGACTAAAGTTTGGTATCAAAGTGTTTTTCCCTCTTTTTTTTATTTGTCGCTTAGCAATAAAAAAATTATTTAATTTTATTTATCGTTTTAGGAGTTTAATGTAAAATTATTTTTTTCTACCAACTGTACCATTCTTGTTAATGCTAATGTTGTGATTATTTTGTTAAAAGGGTGTTTTGGGCTTTTTACTTCAAAAAAGTAATTATTTATTACATTTCTTAATCTGTGTTTAATCCACCAAAACCACAGATAAAAAAAACGAATGGAGTACATAAAATTATTAAGTTGCTAAATTTTAATCACTAATGAGTGTCTTTATGGCAAATATCAGATGTTAAGTACCCCATACATGAAAATTGGAAATTCCATACATCACCAGCAGGTACATAATTCCTAGTTATTAAAAAACTAACATTATCAATCTCAAAATTAATCTTGAAAATCCTAGTTATAATTTCGCGTATAATAAAACATTTATTGATTTTTTTTGGTAGAATTCAAATAAATCAAAGGATCGGGACAGGCCGCAACAAGATCTAAGGAGTCGAGGGCTATGTGTGGTACCAATTTCCGGCACCTTCCCAATGACTCATGAAACAACATTTGATTTTTGGACACCTACATTTCGAGGAACTTTCAGATAATTCATATTGTAACAAAATTCTATGGAGTACTTGATACTTTGCACCATAAAAGTATATTGTTTTGGCATTGCATCCGAGAATTATATTGAAATACTAGCACTTCCCACCATCGACTATATTGCATTTTCTTTAGCATTATAGTGGCATTTTGCACCTCATTAGTACACTTTGCCAAAAAGTGATTATGCATGCAGTTCGAGGGTGCAAAGTGCCCATATTTCAAATTAAGAGTGCAAAGTGTCCAAACAATGTATTTCTGGGATGCAAAATATCAAATGCTCATATTTTATGCATAATTGTTAGTACTTTAAAACCCCACTAGTAAAGTACTCTACTCACTAAAATAAATCAGAATTTTGGGACGAAAAAGTCAGTTTTTCGTCGCAAATAACAACATTGCACGAAAAAAATTTGTCGGCAGAGTCGTTGCGAAAGACGCATCGCTAAAAGTCATTGTGCACGAAGTGCCTCAATTCGTCTTTAAATGATTCATATTTCTGACGGTTTACCATTTCGTCCCCTGTCATACGTCATTAGGGTACATTACATTTCGTCTTGAAGGAAAATTCTTGCATAGACCTGGTCTATGAGCTTTTCATAGACTTGTGATTGTAAATGCACCACATCATACATTGTGAGATCATGACATCATCAAAATGTATTATGTGGTGCATTTACAATCACAAGGTCTACCACTAAGCTCTTAGACCTGGTATATGTAAGAATTTTTCCGTCTTGAATACCTTTTATTTCCGTAGCCATTAAATGAAAATTGTAGCTAAATATCCCATTAGGGGACGAAATTAAGCTGTGCACAAATACTGAATTTTAAGGGACGACATTTTTCGTCCCCAAAATGTAAGTTCTAGTACAAACCTACCGCCAATATTTGGCTGACGATATTATCAAAGCAAAGAATGTTACTGCCAAAGCAAACTTTAGTAACTCCCTAATTTGCCCTTTTAATTAAGGAGGTAAATGCTAAATTTTTTAGTTCCCATAATACCCATCATTACTAAGTTGGTATTGGTAAGTTGTTAATTATTGCAACTAAATTTCTCCCTAATGAATACACTATTAATTTCCTTTTTATCATATTTGTAAATATATGAATCCACTTCAAAATCTCAATCATAATGAAAAGTATCTCTCAATTTCCCCGATTGCGTCCATATTCATTTTTCTTTACTTTTCTGCAACATGATCTAGAGCTGCAGATCTAGAATATGTGTTGATATACTATGGATCAATTTCTGTTATTTTATTTCCAATTACTTAATTAGACGTGTATTTTGGACACAAACCAAATTTTTCGTTATTCAGCATGAGTGGTTTAATTTATTATAAGTATCAAACAAACTTAAACATATGATAATTTTTTAAGTTTGATTTGAGCTCAATATAATTAAAATTTGATAATGAATTTTTGTTTGGTTAGATTAC
Organism: Penstemon davidsonii; assembly: GCA_034814905.1. Lineage (NCBI taxonomy): Eukaryota > Viridiplantae > Streptophyta > Magnoliopsida > Lamiales > Plantaginaceae > Penstemon > Penstemon davidsonii. The sequence goes on along the minus strand of JAYDYQ010000556.1, from coordinate 63,228 downwards.
TCGTTTGAACAGGTTATTTAACAATTAAATCATGCTCAAACATAATATTTCATTTAGATACGGAAAATCGAGTCATTAATCTTAATAATATTTTGTTCAATACTAATCGGCTCACTTACACCACTATGAGTGTTTTCTACATTATTATTACGATCATAAGTGTGACACCCCAGTGTCACCCGCCTATGATTTTCCTTCCAAAGTTATATCTTTTCTTTGTCGGAAAATCACAGGAATGGATTAAAGAAAGTAATGGACGAAATGAGCCATGTACTAATCCATAATATACCTCTTTCAAATGAAGTTGTCTCGAATTACGACCCGAACCATTTTTCACAAATAGTGTCCTCAAAGAACATTGTTACTAAATACATTTCATCATCCTTGCATACATCTACCTAATGAAATAGAACACAAGAAAACAAGAGGGTGAGTCACAAATGACTCAGTGAGGGTATGAGCACAAACAAAGGAAATAAGATACGTTTACGATGAACGATTGATAAGGCATGATTCGTACAAATGAACCGAAATATGAATATGGTAGACATAGAAGGTACTTGAATCAATTCTCATGTAAATTTAAGAATGGAGGGACTTTCATGTATAGTTATGTATATAAACAAAGTAATGTTAGATGTGAGCATGTATACCATGTAAAATATCACCTTGTATATATATATATTCCATCGAGTAGCGACCTCGTGGCTTGACTGGTAACTTGTAAGCTTCTAACTTTTAAGTTTATAACTTGAACTTGTAAGCTTGTAACTTTTAATCTTATAACTTGAACTTGTACTTGTAACTGGTTTACGTGCTCGATATTTGTGATAAGAATTCACAATCAAGTAAAAGCCAGGATATAAACTTTCAGTGTCAAAGTCAACAAGATTTGAATCACAATTGTAGAGTTTCAAATAGATTCGAATAATCGATCGAATAAGTAATCCAATTGACAACAAAAAGTCATTTCAAAAGGCTAGTATAGTTTAAGTCCCAATAGGAATGAGTTAAGTCGAAGAGTTATACTCAAAGAGTTCAAGAGGGCTTGATCAAATCACAGTCAAACCAAAGAGGGAAATTGACAAACTTGAAAGTTGAAAATAGAGTACTCTAGGATTCAAGAGAAGTTAACAACAACTTGGATCAATGTACATGTAATTCCAAGAAAAGTTACTCTAATCAAGGAGTCAACAAGAACGATTAATTTCATATGAACCAAAGCCAATTTCAGGACAATTAAAGGAAAGCAATGCCAAACATTAGAAGTCAAGCACGAATTGATTATTTTGCAATAAATGCAAAGATATAAGATAACAACAAGCATATTCAATTTCCTCAGGGCGTCGTGCCAAAACAGTACAAAAGATAGAATAGGACCCTCACTTGATCTCCGACGATGCATTACATAACAACTTTAAGCTCTATTCTTGAGTGTGACCATCGACATGTTCAACATCTATACAAATAGTTTATACTTCATGAGATACCCGCTATATGTTTATCCGACTGCTTTATAATTTATTCGACTCATGATAACCGGTGAAGTCCATTTCATAACATATTTGCTAAGGTACTTCCGATATTACTAAAACTTATTTGATGATTAGATAAGTCTATCATTTTTACCCAAATCAACTATGATCTTAATCACAAGTCATTCAACATCTATTTGTATACTCGATCTTCATAATTTCAGCTTCATAAGTAATTAAGAAGTTTGTCTAAATTTAATTTGAAGCTAAGCATTCAAAAGGGAATTAAGAGTTTACCTGCTGCCACCTTTTATTCGAACCAGCACCGTGTAACCCATGAATCTCCGATCGATCCAAAATTTACACCGTTCCAAATCTATCAACGATATCTACGACTTTGAAGAAGACATCGACCCCAATTTCTCACTCCAAGTTCGTCAACAGAGCCTCTAAAAGTTACATTGAATTTATGTCCCCTGTTTGACAGATTCATAGAACTTCGGTTTAACTCAATTTTGTTCCAATAAAACTATAAATGCTACTTTAAAACAACACCTCCTTATATTTGTTGATGTTATCTACAACTTTTAAGAAGAAAACATTTCCAAATTCCTTCTCCAAATAAGTCAAAGTCTCCTTCAAAGTTATGATCGCACATTATAATTGTCTGCAGATTATGGACTGCTACTGTTGCGGCCTTGATTACTCCATTGTAAAATAAGTTTAAGACAAAACCATTTGATGATTCTCATAGTAATCGACCTCCTCTACAACTTTTATGAAGAACTCAAGTCCAAATTCCCACTCTAAGAGCTTCAAAAGGCCCCCTCAAACTTTCAGCATACACTCTGTCTTCTTTGCCGGATTCCGGCCACCACCTCAGGCCACCGCCAGTGAAAACCACTACCATTAGGAAGCTGCCATCTCAAGCTTTCCAACGATAGCTCCTGATTGTTAAAATTCAAATCCTAAGACCTCCATGCAAGCCTTTAATTGAAGAAGAAGTTGAAGTTCTAAAGTTTTCTACCACCCTTAACAATTCAATTGAATATATTCATCTTTAACCTTCACTTCAAGCTCAATTTCATCCATGAATCTCTCAAATTTTCAGAATATGTTTACCTCTTTAGTTTCTTCTTGGAGAGAGAATTTAGTTTGTGATTTGGGGATTTAGTTTGTGTGGAGTTGTGAAATGGATGTGGAAGGTGAAGGGTCAAATTATAGTTGTGATATTATTTCACACACTTCTCAATTCTTGAAGCTTTCAATTGAACCTCTAAACTAATTCCTTATTTCAATTGGGTTATAAAAGTTTCAAGTCTTGTTAATGTACCATGAAAAATATTAAATCTCGCCAATTGAGTATAATATTATTAAATTACTATTCTTGTATATATATATATATATATATATATATATATATATATATACTTATATTTTGAATTTCTTAGTTGTAAAATTTAGGAGCATCACAATAAGAAAATTCAAGAACAATGATACAACAAATATCCAAGTACTTAATGATCTTTTTTGTGAACCCAAAGCAAATATTTAAACACCACACCATAAACATCCAAAAAAAGAATTTGTATCAAGTTCCCCTTTCAAAGCCAAAAATCGGATTACTTGTGATTAAGATCAAAGAAAAGTATAATACTGTCAATTTCAAGAGCTTGAAGCTAGTTCCTTAATCATAACCCAAAAGTTGGTTCAAGTGACATGAATCTTAACTTGAAATATCATAAACTGAAGTCCATTAGAGTTCAGCCAAAGGATCTCAAAATTATGTCAAAACGATTCTTGTTGACCTGAGACATGAATCAAATAATATATTACCTTGGCTCACTGTGATGAGAGTGTAGCTTGGAAGCCTAAAAATTATTGAGCAAACATTCAAAAGAATTGTTGTTAAAATCAGTTTTAAGATTATCAAAATCTGAACACAAATCGAAACTAATGCAAACAAACTAATTTGAACTGTAAAAGAAATTACAATCAGTTAAATAAACGAACAGATAGTTTAAATAACTTATCTCACAATTCTATATAGTTATAGAATTGATCCAACCAAATCGCAGAAATAAGTCTGCTTGCCTTGAAGAAATTATCGACCCACCTTCGGTGCAATTGGGCAACACGAACACTTCTTCCAGGATAATTTGGCTACAGGAATTACTCCACTGCACAGTAGCATAAATTCCACCTCGAAGAACACTCAGAAGCAAAAATAACCAAAAAGATATTTTTCCAGAAAGGTTTTGGAGAACAGTGATTGTGTTGGTGTGTTTTTCGGAAATGAAAAACCACTCCTTTATATAGCTGCTGGGGAGCCTTTGCAATTAAAACTGGCCATTAACTCTGAATAAAACGGCCCAATTTAATTTTCGTAACTGAAACGTTACCCAATTAAATATGCAGCTGAATTATTCAAATTTCAAATTTTTATTTTTAATTCAAAATTCATCCAAAAAGATAAGTCCGAGACGAGACAATTCGCCCAAACGCCCGAGCCCGGACCCGGACCGGACCGGACCAGAGCCGAGCCGGGCGGGCGGCGACGCGCGTGTATTCATATGACCCTCTTTGTAAATACTAGTACCAAGTCTATACACTTAAGTTCATATATACTAGTACACACAAATATAAAAAGTCTATGTGGGACAAATGTAGAGTTTGAAACTCTTCAACTTCCTCACAAGGCTTTTATAATTTGCCAATTAGTCTTGGACCAATGTGGGCCAGACCCACATACACATTATCTATTTGGACTATCCCCACTATAATAATTTATCTATGGATTCCAACCTTTTAATTAGGTTTATCCATCCATATAATTACAACAAGAATTACAAATATGTTTTACTATTAATCAGAAGATAGCTCAAAGTTTATTGGGTCTGTCTAAAAGAGATTTTGAGGGATGGGGAGCACATGAGATATCATTTATCTTGGTGACACATGTCCTCTTAGAATTTAACTTTAAATAATTTATTTTCTTAAAGACAAATTTATCCTTTTTAATGAGTGAATTCAAAAACACCCCTTATGTTTTGTCTAACTATAAAAAAAAAAAACATATGTTATTTTTATTATCAACAAAACCTTGTACCCCTTTTTATTAACAAAGAAAACCCCTCTCAAGTTGAAATGATAATTTTACCCCACCAAAACAATGCAAAAACATCCCTATTAGGCTATTACCTAAAAGGTTACCAATAACCCCTGGTAACTTTAAAAATTGGGAATCCCCCCCCCCCCTGCCTCCCCATTTTCTTTTGAAAAAATTGACAAAATTCTTCATATGATTTATGAATTTCATATCAAAAAATTGACAAAATTCTTATCCCCCACAGTTACATAATTTGGCACTTTACCACTCATATGTACAAAATAAACACTTTACCCCCTGTAAAATAAAATTAGTTGCACTTTACCCCCTCAAATGATTTTATACAATTATGCAATTTTTGTTTGACAGAAAATGTATTGTGCCCCTCACATGAATTTTCAAAGGGTAAATTAGTCACATCACTTCTTACTTGTCCAAATACTTGACTCATGTCTTGTGAACCAAAAATCTAAAGTTAAGTAGAAAAAAAATTATTTGTAAAGAGAGAGGGAAAAATGCGCGTCGGTGAAATATTTGGGCGAAAAATCGATGTTGGAACTAATTTACCCTTAAAATACACAAGTGAGACGCATAACTATGTTTTTTGGTGAACTGAATTGGCTTATAATCATTTGAGGGAAAAAGTGCAACTGATTTTATACGTGCTTATTTAATTTACACTTTTGGGTGGTAAAGTTCAAAATATGTAATTTTGGGAGGGGGTGTAAAGTGCAATTTTACCTAAAAATATTTTAAATGATCTTATACTGATGGTCTTAATTGTCAATATGTATAAAAATTTGATTACTTTAGAGATTTTTTTCGTATAAAATTTTGATTACTTGAGATTTTTTTTTTTGGGAAAGAGATGAAATTAATTAGAGATAAGGAAGAAATTTATAAACATATTAATTAAAGGGTTAGAATGTAATTTAACATATGTTTATTTTTTCTAAATGTTCGATGCCACATCATCATTGGACATTTTGACCAAAACTTGTGGTTCAGATTTGTTGTTGACTTTTTTTAGTGGTTAAGATTGGGCATCTCATGTACACCTATGTTCCATAAAATCTTATTTTAGAAAGACCCAAGTTTATTGATATATTTTTATTTTCCAAGATTTTAATTTGAGAAAGAGAATACTTTATTCATTAAAGAGATATTTAGTTGGGTCTTTCTAAAATGAGATTTTATTGGACAGATTTGTATATGAGATATACAATAATTTCCTCATATGGTCAACCACTAAAAAAAGTCAACAAAAGATCTATACCCCAATTTTAGGTCAAAAAGTCCGACATGACGTGGCAATGGAACATTTGAAAAAAGTAGACATTCAGTGAATTACATAAATAACTCTTTAACAAATATATTTTAAAAATAGAATATTTCTTCTCTTTCCTTCATTATTCTTGTTATTTTCTCTCTCAAAATTTTATATTTCCATCTCCATCTCCAGATATCTAACCCCAATCTTTACCTTCACCTTCACCTTCGTGACTAACCAAAGAAAATCGTCAACCAACCATTTTTTCTCAAATAATTTAATCTTTCCCATTTTTTCTCAAAATTCCAACCACATCCTCACCCACAAGACCCTCCCCCAAGCGCCCTGTCCCCATTTGACTATTTAGTGTAGTTTCTTTTGCCTATGTATGTATAAACATATTTGTACATTTTTCAATTCAGTTAACTCTTGATTTTGTATTAAACATTATGGTATTAGTTTCATATCACAATTCCTTTTCGTGCGCTGCAATCATATTTGAATTCAATTTTTCTTTCTTCTGTAATTTGATTTAAGACCCTGAATATTTTTATTTTGACATTTCATCGAACATATTACATGCAATTCTCATTGGTGGCAACACATTACACATAATTGATCTTAAATTAACAAAATGTGAGTTTTTTCTATTAAATTATTTTATATTCTCCTTAAAAATCATATATTTATATCAAAAAAACGTCAACTTATTATTTTTCAAAGTTTAAATTTGTATATAAAAAGAAATATTAAGGATCATATTGAACTAAATCATAAATTCCAAGAGTCAATTATAACTTAAATTAAACCTAATAAAACAAACAATTAGAATTTAGGGTCAATGTGCAATTTATAAAAATCTCAACAAACTTCTGCCCTCATTAAATCGGAATATGATGATGGTTTTGTGGAGAAGGATTGGGGCCGGGTGGGTTTATTGGTGAAGAAAGAGGAAGTGTTTTGCATAATTAATAATTATGTAGAGCAAGATAAAATAGGGTATATTGGTCTTTCTATAATTAGATTATTTAAAAATAAATTAAAATGGGACACTTGTCAACAGGAGAGATAATATCTTACATAGTTTCCATTAGATGAAATATCATTTTAGACAATCCCTATTTAGTTGCAATAAATATCAACTTACCGGTATTATGTGAATTAAAAAGTTTAGCAGTTACCTCCCTTAATTAAAAGGGCAAATTAGAAAGTTATTATAGTTTCTCTTGCATCATCGCCAACCATATTTTTTCATTATTTCGATAACCAAATTCCAGTTTCATTAATGCAATGACATATAATTCATATGTTCCTTTGTTTTCCTATAACACAAACAAATAAGATTTGGCACAGTAAATGATTTTTTTTTATTTTCCAAGGGTTTAATCATTTTCGAGATGTGTAATGAGGATTCAAATCTGAGTCCGCTACTTTGTAGAGACTAGTCCCTTTTACTAAACCAATCACATGTTGATGGCACATTAAATGATAAATTACATCATTCACGAAAATATGATCATCACTTTTCTTGATTTTGTTGCAACATTATTATGGACCAATTCATAGATCTAATACACAAATGTCTACACAATCTCTAATACCATATACTGCTCAATCTTTGCCACACCTTCCTTAACAATGTCATCAATCAATCCATAGTATTAGCAGGAAATAAAAGTTCATTAAATTATTGCTTGAATTTACGTTTCTTCTCTAAACTTCAAGGAATAATAATTGAATTAGAATCAAGTGTGACATTTGATTGAAATTAAATCTCGTACTTTTGAATTATTTATATTATAGCATGTGTCTGGAATATTAATTATTAATGTTAGTGGAAGTCAGAAGCTTTGTGCTTTTCATCGAATGGTCACATTTGACTGACTCCATTGGAAGCATTGAATTGAACTAATTTTGAATAAATTTAAAAATTGTAATTAGTATATATATATATATAATTTCTTTTATTATAGAATTTGGAACATGGCAAAATTTAGTCCTTTGTATTTCCATTTGAGTGCATTTTGTGCCTTAAGACTACATACACCTAAAATTTATTAATAAAGATAAAATTTCAAGGATATATTTGATTTCAATTATTTGGTTCCATGCATGTTTGTTTTGATATAGGTTTTTTTTCTTTTTACAATAAATACATCAATGCAAATTATCATCACATCATAATCTATCCAACAATACTGTAATAGCCCGACTCAAATAAACTGGCATTCACAAAAAAAAAAATAACTTAAACATTTTAAATGAGTATATAACTCATTGAAATAAATGAAGCTTACTTCAACTGTTATATAACTAGGACATTAAGAGATTTCAGAACATGAAACTATTTAAGATAGGAACCCTTGATCACTTCACGACTCCCTCGTTTTCCTGTAGCTCTGAAAAGTAGTAATTTGAAAGCATAAGTTGATTGAATCAACTTAGTGAGGCTGGTGTACATGTGTCAGCAAATTTTTATGCACATACCAAAAGGTTTGTTATGACAAAACAATTACACAATAAATGGCAATTTTAACATTCAATAACACATCTCTCCCGTTGATAAATTATATAAATAACCACACGTTCAAGAAAACAATAAAATATTCAAAATAACCACTCATTCACTATAAGGATATTTAATCCTACTTTATCACTAAGGGTAAGGGGCTAATCTTACCATCACTCATTAAATGCATTGATCAATCGCCGCCACTTTAGGTCCCGTATACCGAGATATACGAGACCAAGATAGTGAACGATTGCGGGGTCAACCTGACAAGTCGCCACTTGTTCCAGATTTATCCGAACCGACCACCATCGCACTCCATACACTACAGACAGGGTGAGATAAAGTACTACACCCTGTGACAACAAATAATCACTCAAGAGCAAATAATCACATTGGAAGCATATAAGGAAATAAAACATTCATGTAGCATACAAAGATGCAGCTCTCACCTGGGTCATTGGCAATTGTTGTCTCCAAACTTGAAATGCACCAAAGGGTTTATCTAGACTTCGATCACTAACGTCACATCAATTACCAACACCTAACATTCAAGGGGATTTGGAAAAGGAATCATATTTTCTTCTCCTCTTTTCTTCCTCTTTCTCTCTTTCTTTCTTCTTTCTTTTCCTTTGTCCTTCAATCACTCTCGGCCCTCTATCTCTTTCCTCTTTCCCTATTTTTTTGTTGTGTAAATGTGTAAGTGAAATTGACAGAAAAGGAAAAGAAATTTAATAATGGTCTTTGACATATATATCAAATTGACTTCCAATTAAACATGAAAATGAAAATCATAGAAAACATGGGTGGAGGAAATGTTTTCCTCCACCTGGCCGTAGAATACACAGCAGCAGGGCACGTCCCCTGCTGCCTTGTATAATTTTCTTTTTTTTTTCAATTTCTGCCAAAATTGCATTTTGACCCTCATAGTTTTTAGAAATACAGTTTTAAGCCTTAAACTTTCTTATAACGTCATTTTGACCCCAAACTCAAATAATTTCAGAAATTAGAGAATATAAATTTATTTTGCCTCCAACCATGAAATTTAATACACCTTTAAAAAAAGAAACAAAGTAATTAAGGGGTATTACATACTCCTTTCCTTCAAAGAATTTGGTCCCCAAATTCTTATTTCTCTAGTTCCGCTGTTGTCTCTATAGAATTCTAGCATTGCCATAAATCTTCAAGAGGGGGATCATTTGGTCTCTCGTGACTTTTTAACTTGTCGAGTATGCAGACGTGTTTCACATTCTTCTAAAGTTATTATGGGTTAGGCTCAATTACGTGGGTAGGATGTGGGTGGCACTTCTTCACAAATAGAAGGCATAAACGCCGTGTACTTGCAAAGACTTGAAGGTAAACTAGCTCCTCCGTCCCGATTACATATTTTCTAAAATTCCAAGGATCAAATTTATCCACTATCACCTAATTCAAATTCAATTTATAGGCTTCAAAGACATCAAAAGGTATTCATACTAAAATTTTTATCGTGATAATAAGTAGGCTAAGTCGAGGATTTCATTTAATCTATAAACAGTTAGACTAGAAATCTCTATAATCAAGGATAAGGTCGAACAAGAATTCTTAGTAAGGATAATAAAGGTATTTGAATCAAGCTTCTTACTTAGATAATCGAGGAAGAATTCATAGGATTTTTCAATAAGATAACAAGAAAATGATCAAATAAAGATTATAAAAGGATTCAATAATCATAAGAAGAATGAAGTTGGATGAGGATTCTCAACAAGAATAACAAGAAGGCAATCTAACTAGTAGAAAACGGTCGAAGTAGGATGTTCAAAAGGACCATAAAAATAACAAGGTCGGAGTTTTATGAGTAGCAATAAGAGCAACATGTGAGTTGAATCAGTAGTTTTAGCAATAATAACCAAAGATTCAAGAATTTTCGATCACTTGGTAATTGATCACAATAATGTAAGACTTGAAGACTTCCTCCCAATAGTAATGAGTGTAACAAAGGTAGAAAGTATGAACTGAGTTTTGCATGAAATCCATGGTACAAGATATCAAGTTGAATAAAGCTCAAGAGTGAGGTCCAATGAAAATGAAACGATTGAACTCACCAAATGATAAGATTAGAAATGAAAGTTCTCCAATGTTGGCGTTCTAAAGAGTTGGATTACTCTTTTCATAATCAATCTGGAGTAATTGTTATAATCTAGAAATCATTTAAAAGTACACAATGTAGCTCAATGTATGGATTCGGAAAGAGGTAAGCTCAAGAACGAAACACAAGAGATTTAGGGTTTATGGTTGAGTTAACACCGAAGCACGAAGAAACAAATGGGTTCACACATTTACAATGATTTGCAAGGCACGAAAAACAAAGACAATTTCGAAATTGATCACGGAACAATGGAACAATCTTGAGTGAGAAAAGAAGTTAGGAGAAAACAAGTCACCTTGATTACATTTCAAGATAGATCACTCATTTATAAATCAATTGGTTCGAGTAAAACATAAAGTTGAAATGCTTACATTGAAATAACCAAAATTAAGCAAGGCCAATAAAAAAGAATAAGATATAGCTTGGCCATTTCACAAATAGAACAATGAACAAGACATGAAACAAAATTGTTCAATCTATCAAGGTTTGAGATACAGTGATAAGGAAGATACGAAATTCTCACACCTAATACACCATATTAGTTACCAAAGAAGTTCTCGAAGTCTTTTAAAATTATGGTCGGAAATCTTTCAATTTTTCATTGTCAAATTAGCTTTAGTTCTTTTTCTTGATCTCTTCAGGTATGTTCGAATGATGGCGATGTTATTGATCTCTTCTTTGGTACATCGAAACAGTAAAGCTTGGCTAGAAACTTTTGATTATTGAATTCCCATTCTTTCTCAGATGATCTCTTTAATTCATAGACATTAATGTGCTTCACGATGTAATCTTTAAATAAAATTCTTAGTACGTACGTCTTTGTTCCATCAGTGAGTAAAGGTGGGTCTATATAACTAGCTCGCGGAGTTGATCATATTGCGCCACCATAAAATTTCCATGTTGTACTACGTTACGGTTTTTTTTTTTCCCCTCGAAATGTTACTTTGTCGAGTAGTAGGTGGACAAAAGCATAATCCAGGTGGCTTCCTTTAATCCTTCAAGTGATTCATCTTCTTGCCTATCAAAATCTTTCCGTAATTTCGTTGCGCCACTCTAATTTGAAGACTTTCGCTTTTATCAAGCCTTTCATCATTGGAAAAATCTTGATTCATGTGTCTTGTGCATACGAAGACTCGAAACTTAATTCGATAATCCTAATAATAGTAAGTCACACAATTGTTCAAGTAACCTATACGTGGCAAAAGATCTAGAATATAAACTCGACCAATTTCATATCACAAAGCAATATAAATAAGGATGTCAGTAGATAATTAAAGCTAGAGAGCCGCTTCAAAGACAAGAGATTACAATGATACCTCAACATGATACAAAGAGATTTTCTTTGAAGGAAATAAAGGGTTAAACAAGCTTAATGGATATCATATGAAGTTTGGAAAGTGCCGTAGATATAATGGTTTCAAGAAGACTTTATGAAGCGTACAACAAACCAGATTCAACAATGATGAATCGTATGCGAATAAAGTTGGCAAGTTTGAAAATGATCAAAGAACAACTGTGGAATTCAAAAAGTGGACCAAAAATAATTGTTCCGCTTTTCCACGAATTCTAAAATTAATTAATCTGATTCCGAGACCGATAGTAACGAATGATGCTATTAATCAAGAAAAAAAATTGAAATATCTACAAACATAGGAGGGTTAAGGAGAATCAATTATACCTTTTCCTCAATCGGTAAAGTTGCAAAATGACAAGGAAAGGAACAATCATGTATTCTACGACGAAAACCACACCTAAGGTAACTATATTTCGATCCGACTCTAAGAGTCGTGCAACTAGATTCAGGTAAACATCCTTCTAACACTCTCTTAAACGCCAAATCACGAGTTCCTATAACTTTTGAAGAAGAAAGAATCCACATAAATTTACTTGAATGGTGCTCCAGGCCGAGGACCCTGTCCCGGCTTATGAGCCGAAGCTCTGATACCATCTGTAACAAACCGATTCAAATAAACTGGCATTCACAAAAAAAAATAACTTAAACATTTTAAATGAGTATATTACTCATTGAAATAAATGAAGCTTACTTCAACTGTTATATAACTAGGACATTAAGAGATTTCAGAACATGAAACTATTTAAGATAGGAACCCTTGATCACTTCACGACTCCCTCGTTTTCCTGTAGCTCTGAAAAGTAGTAATTTGAAAGCATAAGTTGATTGAATCAACTTAGTGAGGCTGGTGTACATGTGTCAGTAAATTTTTATGCACATACCAAAAGGTTTGTTATGACAAAACAATTACACAATAAATGGCAATTTTAACATTCAATAACACGTCTCTCACGTTGATAAATTATATAAATAACCACACGTTCAAGAAAACAATAAAATATTCAAAATAACCACTCATTCACTATAAGGATATTTAATCCCACTTTATCACTAAGGGTAAGGGGCTAATCTTACCATCACTCATTAAATGCATTGATCAATCGCCGCCACTTTAGGTCCCGTATACCGAGATATACGAGACCAAGATAGTGAACGATTGCGGGGTCAACCTGACAAGTCACCACTTGTTCCAGATTTATCCGAACCGACCACCATCGCACTCCATACACTACAGACAGGGTGAGATAAAGTACTACACCCTGTGACAACAAATAATCACTCAAGAGCAAATAATCACATTGGAAGCATATAAGGAAATAAAACATTCATGTAGCATACAAAGATGCAGCTCTCACCTGGGTCATTGGCAATTGTTGTCTCCAAACTTGAAATGCACCAAAGGGTTTATCTAGACCTCGATCACTAACGTCACATCAATTACCAACACCTAACATTCAAGGGGATTTGGAAAAGAAATCATATTTTCTTCTCCTCTTTTCTTCCTCTTTCTCTCTTTCTTTCTTCTTTCTTTTCCTTTGTCCTTCCATCACTCTCGGCCCTCTATCTCTTTCCTCTTTCCCTTTTTTTTGTTGTGTAAATATGTAAGTGAAATTGAGAGAAAAGGAAAAGAAATTTAATAATGGTCTTTGACATATATATCAAATTGACTTCCAATTAAACATGGAAATGAAAATGAAAATCAAAGAAAACATGGGTGGAGGAAATGTTTTCCTCCACCTGGCCGTAGAATACACAGCAGCAGGGCACGTCCTCTGCTGCCTTGTATAATTTTCTTTTTTTTTTTTAAATTTCTGCCAAAATTGCACGTTGACCCTCATAGTTTTTAGAAATACAGTTTTAACCCTTAAACTTTCTTATAACGTCATTTTGACCCTAAACTCAAATAATTTCAGAAATTAGAGAATATAAATTTATTTTGCCTCCAACCATGAAATTTAATACACCTTTAAAAAAAGAAACAAAGTAATTAAGGGGTATTACAAATACATTATCATTACATCAGAATAAATATAATTATGTCAAAGTATTAAAAGTAATAACTAACACAAATACTAATAAAAAAATAGTAGAAAATCAAAATTTATAAAAATTGAAATCAAGAGCTAAGTCATATGATCTCAATTTTTTCATCAGCCTACGACATCTCTCGCGACAATTTTAAAAGTGAGTCTTTCTAATTATTAAGGAAACTTAGTAATTTTTATGAATAATAGTTTGATTATATATCGGTGGGCTTTGGGCCATTTTGGTAGAGTAAGAAAATGGTGAAGCCCATGCAAAAGAATATATCATGTTGGCTGCCAAATAGATTGCTTGTGAAATTTATTATCACATCATTGTACAAATAGGCCCAATCAGCCCAACTAAGTAAAGATTTAAAAGGAATCCCGAATTCACCTCGATTTCTTGCGACATTTTCCAATTTTGAAGCTTGAGTGAATTTCAAAAAAAAAAAAAAAAAAAAAAGATTGAGCTTGGGGTTTTATAATAATTATATTGTTTAAAAAAATGTAGATAAAAGTGTAAATCAAATTTTCGATTTGAATGTATGTTTCTATCAGTAAAAAATTGATTTTTTTTAAAGATTATCCATTTCAAACATGCCAGCAGCAAACGTGTACCCAATCAGTACAAATATCATTCCATGGTGTACAAGCCGAATTACAGCCGTCAATCTGTAATGAAAATCACAAATAGAGAAAAACGAATATAAGGAATGATTAGGGGTGGGCATTGGGTTCGGGTAACCCAAACCCAACCCGTCCCTTTTTTAAAATATCCGAACGGGACGAGTATTTTTTGGGTTTGGGTATACGAACTTGAAAACCCGTATTTTATTATTGGAATACGGGACGGGTTTGGGATTAGCCTCTCCAACCCCGAATACCCGAATCCGTCTATATATTTTTCTTACTATGATATAATTATACACTTTACTTATACATTAATTAATAAATTAATTAACATCATCTAATAAAGACCTTTTTTACATTACCTTAATATTCATTTTAAATCTTACACTAGTTATTAATACATTACGTTTGCCTCAGTTCTAAAAACTTTCATAGTCTTTACGGCTCTACCACTTCTACTTCTTCTCAACTACGCCACGGCATACAAAGTTTTTTTCTCTACGTTAAATTACTACTATTACATATAAAATTTTATATAAAATATTGTAATTTAATTTTGTTAGAATCATGAAGAATTGGCGATTTAAAAAAAATATGGGACCCGTAATCCCGTCTCGTCCCGTCCCGCAATAATTCGGGTACCCGCTTCCGGGTGTTGGGTTTTGTGGGTATTAACCCAATTGGATTGAGCCCAATTGGGGTTAAGCCCATAAAAATAGAAATGAATGAAAGTTAGAGAGAAATATGCCTACATCCCACATGGAGGAAATTGGAAGGCTTTTTGTCATTTATAATGCAAAAAAATGGATAAGGTTTGGGGCCCTTGGGTGTACCAAGTTTTGTGAGGGGAGAAGACGTGCATGACCATGGTTTCACCATGAGCGCGACGCCGACGCTGCCCGTCCGACATGCCTGCACGGCACGGCACGGTCCGGGCTCGGGTTTGGATTGGGCTTGGGCTTTGGGCTTTAACAAAATATTATCTTTTTGGACAAAGTTTAATTAATATTAAACTTAATAGCCCAATAAATTAATTTAGATCCGCGTAGCTGATCCGGTTAATCCGAACAAGATCCGCGTAGCTGACCCGTCTTTTAAAAATCCGCACGCCATTTTTTAAATATTGGTGTACCGGTTCGGTTTAAATCGAACCGGTTGCACCTGTTCGGACCGAACCAGTGTTACTGGTTTAATCCGAACAGGCATGTCTTTCCAGCAACTTCTTTTCTGCTGCTATAAATAGAGGGAGAATCTGGCCAATTCTCTCATCCCGTTTTCTAGCAATTATAAGCAGAATCCTATTCTATCTCTCTCTATTCTTCTCTAAAATTTTGTTTAAATATTTCTGTTTGGAAAAAGTTCGTTGTGGACTTGTTCTTTGTGCAAAGAAACAAGTATCCGACTGTTGTATCTTGGGAGACTACTGGGACGAACTGTTGCACCTTTGACAGCCCAGAAATATTGTCTTAAGGACATTGCATTAGCAAGCCTCAGTCGATTTATTTCCGGTTCAGAATTAATTCAGTAAGTAATTAAATTCTGATTAAAGTAATAATTTAATATTGCTTTCGTTTGTTCTGCGAGAATAAACTATACTAAGATTTATAATTAGAGTTAATTATAAATAATTATTCTGCGAGAATAATTTACTATAGTTTTTAATTATAGTACTTAGATTTATAAAGAATTTTTATAGTATTTTATATACACAGATTGTTTTAAACATTTAACAACAATCTTGAGACAATATTATTTAATCTGTTTAATTCATCTGTGTAGATGGCAACAAACAGTGCAGTGGTTGAAACACCAAAGGTTGCTGCTCCGCCGGCAGTACCACCATTCAAGTTCAAAGGGACTGATTTTGCGACATGGCAAGACAAGATGTACTTTTACATCACATCCTTGAGTATGGCTAGGTTTCTCACTGAAGAGATACCTAAACCAAAGGAGGGAGCCACTCCGGAGGAACTCGAGGAAATGGCCCTTGTGATCAAAGCTTGGAGTCACTCGGACTTTATGTGCCGAAACTACATCCTTAGTTTTTTGGATGAATCTTTGTACAAGATTTATAGTCCCTTAAAGACTAGTAAACTCTTGTGGGAAAGTTTAGCCAAAAAGTTTAAGACTGAAGATGCAGGCTATAGAAAATTTGTGGGGGACAAATTCCAATTTTATCGAATGGTTGACAGTAAAACTGTGAATGAGCAAGTGGAAGAACTCCAGAGGATGATTCACGATATCTTGGCCGAAGGGCATGAACTTAGCGAGTCTTACCTTGTTGCTTGCATCATTGGCAAGCTTCCTCCTGGTTGGACGGGGTTCAAGCATCACTTGAGGCACAAGAAATCTGTTGCAAAGTGGAATCTGCAAGATCTTACAGAATATCTGAAAACCGAAGAAAATAATCGGTATACTGACAAAGGCGGCAGTAACTATGTGGCTATGCCTCAGCCCGGAGGGGCTAAGGTTCATGTAGTAGAGGGCTCTCATAAAAGCAAGAAGCGTAAGGCCAATACCTCCAACAAAGGACAAAAGGGTAACAAGAAGCGAAAGTTCAATGGAGCTTGCTTCACATGTGGAAAGAATGGACACCTTGCGAAGGATTGTCGTAGTCGTGCTCAGCCGAAGGATGAAGCAAATGTTAGCATTAACCTAGCTCCATCTGACATCGATAACATGCACTTATCTGCAGTTGCTGAAGCATTCCTGACAAGTGAAACCAAAGGCTGGTGGGTGGATACTGGAGCTACCCGTCACATTTGCTATGCCATAAACATGTTCACTTCATACAAGAAGTTTGAACATGAGGAGGAATTGTACATGGGAAATGATGCTCACTCCGTGGTGGAGGGACAAGGCAAAGTGGTTCTCAAATTTACCTCAGGAAAAGATGTTACTCTCAATGAAGTTCTTCATGTTCCGGACATTAGGAAGAATTTAATTTCTGGGTCTATCCTAACTAAGAAAGGTTTTAGATTAGCCTTTGAGTCAGATAAATTTGTGCTGACCAAAGGGGGTATGTATGTAGGCAAAGGATATATGTGTGATGGCCTATTTAAGGCTAATGTAGCCGTTATTGGCAAAAAAGACAAGTTTATTAATAATAATAATTCTTCTGCTTACTTGCTTGAGTCAACTTTACTTTGGCATGATAGATTAGGTCACATTAATTTTAGAAAAATGAAAAAATTAGCAAACTTAGGATTAATTCCTAAATTTGATATTGGTAAATCTTATAAGTGTGAAATTTGCATTGAGGCAAAGTTTGCGAAACAACCTTTCCCTTCAGTGGAAAGGAGTTCACAACCATTAGAGCCAATTCACACAGACTTGTGCAATCTCAAGTCAACTCCAACCCGAGGAGGGAAAAAGTACTTCATCACATTTATTGATGATTGTACACGTTATTGCTACGTTTACTTATTGAGTAAGAAAAAGGAAGTAATAAATGCTTTTATAAGATACAAAGCTGAAGTGGAAAATCATTTAAATAAGAAAATAAAAATTCTTAGATCTGATAGAGGTGGTGAGTACGAATATCCCTTTGCACAGTTGTGTGCCGACTTAGGAATAATTCACCAAACAACGGCACCATACTCACCTCAATCAAATGGAGTAGCCGAAAGGAAAAACCGAACCTTAAGAGACATGATCAATGTATTACTTTTGAATTCGGGTTTACCTAAGAACTTGTGGGGGGAAGCTCTATGTATGGCTAACCATATATTAAATAGAGTTCCGCACAAGAAAAATGATACCATTCCGTATGAGTTATGGAAAGGTAGACAACCTAGCTATAAATACCTCAAAGTGTGGGGGTGCTTGGCTAAGGTAGCGGTTCCAAGACCTAAGAAAGAAAAAGTCGGACCAAAAATTGGACCAAAAACCGTGGATTGCTACTACATAGGTCATGCGAAAAATAGTAGCGCTTACAGATTTTTAGTGTTCAAATCTGAAGTAAGCAACATACACGTGAATACTATAATTGAATCACGTGATGCTACATTCTTTGAGAATGTATTTCCACATAAGAAGAACTCGAACGTTACTTCTCATAAAAGATCATATGAATTAATTTCTAAGATAATTCTCAAATCAGCAATGAGGTTGTTGATCATTGGTCATACGAATCAATTTCTAAAGAAAACGATTCTCAAACCAGTAACGAGGTTGCTGACGAGCCTCGAAGGAGAAAACGAGCAAAAATTGCTAAATCCTTCGGACCTTATTTCTTAACTTATATGTTAGAGGATGATCCCAAAACATATACTGAAGCCATGTCTATTCCTGATGCCTCTTATTGGAAAGAGGCAATAGATAATGAACTACAGTCCATTCTAAGTAATAATACTTGGGAGTTGGCTGATCTTCCCAAGGGAAGTAAGCCAATTGGATGTAAATGGGTATTTAAAAAGAAATTAAAACTCGATGGCTCAATTGATAAATATAAGGCTAGATTAGTAGCCAAAGGTTATAGTCAAAAGAAGGGAATAGACTTCTTTGACACCTATTCACCAGTGACTAGGATAACATCCATTAGAGCATTAATAGCTTTAGCAGCTATTTATAATCTTGAGATACATCAAATGGATGTTAAAACGGCTTTCCTCAATGGAGAATTAAATGAGGAAATATATATGGAGCAACCAGAGGGTTTCGTTGTTAAAGGCAAAGAGAATAAAGTATGTAAACTTGTTCGATCTCTTTATGGCCTTAAACAAGCTCCTAAACAATGGCACGAAAAATTTGATAGTGTCATGGTTAAAAATGGTTTTCATATCAATGAATGCGACAAGTGTGTCTATATTAAACAATTTGGACAAGAAACTGTCATAATATGTTTATATGTAGATGACATGTTAATACTTGGGACTAATACGGAGGTTATTAAGTCCTCTAAGAAAATATTAACAAAAAACTTTGATATGAAAGATCTTGGTGAAGCGGATGTTATTTTGGGAATTAAGATAACAAGATCACCGGATGAGATTAAATTATCTCAGTCACATTACGTGGATAAAGTGCTTGAGAGATTTAAAAACTATGGGATTAAGGGAACAAATAACCCGTTTACTCCATCTCTTGTTTTACACAAGAATAAATGTGATAGTGTATCACAAAATGAGTATGCTCGTATCATTGGATGTCTCATGTATATCATGAATTGCACGAGGCTAGACATCGCTTACTCAGTCAATAAATTGAGTAGGTACACGAGCAATCAAAGCAAAGATCATTGGGACACTCTGAAGAGAGTGCTTGGATACTTAAAGAATACATCAAAATATGCATTACAATATGGAAAATATCCAGCTGTCCTTGAAGGATATAGTGATGCAAATTGGATTTCTGATTCAGAGGAATCTAAATCCACAAGCGGATATGTATTCACTTTGGGGGGAGCCGCTATTTCTTGGAAATCTTCCAAACAAACTTGTATAGCTCGATCCACAATGGAATCAGAGTTTATAGCTTTGGACAAAGCTGGAGAAGAAGCTGAGTGGCTTCATAAATTCTTGGAAGATATTCCACTATGGCCAAAACCTGTGTAAGCCATATGTATTCATTGCGATAATCAGGCGGCATTACATAGAGCTCATAACTTTATGTATAATGGTAAGTCACGACATATTCGTCGTCGACATAACACCGTAAGACATTTACTCTCAAATGGAATAATTTCCATTGACTTTGTGAAGTCAAAAGATAACCTCGCGGATCCGTTTACTAAAGGTTTATCAGGTGAGAGAGTAGAATGTGCGTCGAGGGGAATGGGCTTAAAAGCCTAAATATAACTAAGTTACCTTGTACGGAAACCTAACTTGGGGACTGGAGATCCCACGGACCAAGTTCAATAGGACAACCAGTCTTGGTTAACTTAAACAAGTGGAGCACTTTAGAGTTCAACTCTAGCTCATTCCTATGATGCAAAAAGTGCAACCTACAGCGTTTGATTATGTTAAGCTTATGCTTTTAATGACGTCTATATCTTGTTAAAAACAAGTTGGGTATAGTAGGATACTCTTGATAGATGCGGTCACCTATGTAAGTGTGAGCTGGGTCGGCTCGTTGAGAATTCTTATAAGGCTGGAATCCTCTAAAGCACTCGCAGAACCCAAGAATGTTCAGGGCCAAAACGAACACAACCGAGAACTTTTAAAAAATCGGTCTAATGCTGTGTAAGTTTATTGTCTTGGTTTACACAAACAGCCGACAGTTCAAGATGAAATATTTCACTGATTGGCTAAGTAAATCCGATAAACTCTAACTAGGGAAGGTTCGAGATGGAATATTTCACCTATCCCGATGCAGTACTATTCCTAAAGAATATTTGACTTGATATGTCTCGTGCGACGAGATATGAAGAATAATTTCATTCATTTGTGGGGGATTGTTGGGTTTTGTGGGTATTAACCCAATTGGATTGAGCCCAATTGGAGTTAAGCCCATAAAAATAGAAATGAATGAAAGTTAGAGAGAAATATGCCTTCATCCCACATGGAGGAAATTGGAAGACTTTTTATCATTTATAATACAAAAAAATGGATAAGGGTTGGGCCCCTTGGGGGTACCAAGTTTTGTGAGGGGAGAAGACGTGCATGACAATGGTTTCACCACACGCGCGCGCGCGCGCCGCCGCCTTCGTCCGTCCGACCGGCCGGCACGGTCCGGTCCGGGCTCGGGTTTGGGTTTGGATTGGGCTTGGGCTTTGGGCTTTAACAAAATATTATCTTTTTGGACAAAGTTTAATTAATATTTTGGCCCAAAACTTAATAGCCCAATAAATTAATTTAGATCCGCGTAGCTGATCCGGTTAACCCGAACAAGATCCGCGTAGCTGACCCGCCTCTTAAAAATCCGCGTGCCATTTTTTAAATATTGGTGTACCGGTTCGATTTAAATCGAACCGGTTGCACCTGCTCGGACCGAACCAGTGTTACTGGTTTAATCCGAACAGGCATGTCTTTCCAGCAACATCCTTTCTGCTGCTATAAATAGAGGGAGAATCTGGCCAATTCTCTCATCCCGTTTTCTGGCAATTATAAGCAGAATCCTATTCTGTCTCTCTCTATTCTTCTCTAAAATTTTGTTTAAATATTTCTGTTTGGAAAAAGTTCGTTGTGGACTTGTTCTTTGTGCAAAGAAACAAGTATCCGACTGTTGTATCTTGGGAGACTACTGGGACGAACTATTGCACCTTTGACAGCCCAGAAATATTGTCTTAAGGACATTGCATTAACAAGCCTCAGTCGATTTATTTCCGGTTCAGAATTAATTCAGTAAGTAATTAAATTCTGATTAAAGTAATAATTTAATATTGTTTTCGTTTGTTCTGCGAGAATAAACTATACTAAGATTTATAATTAGAGTTAATTATAAATAATTATTCTGCGAGAATAATTTACTATAGTTTTTAATTATAGTACTTAGATATATAAAGTATTTTTATTATATTTTATATACACAGATTGTTTTAAACATTTAACAACACCGGGTACCCGAATTATTACGGGGCGGGTTTGGGATGAAATGTGTCAATCCCGAAATTTACTATACCTATATCTCTAATCCCAAACCCGTCCCGTGCCCACCCCTAGGAAAGATACATTGTAAAAAAGTTCAAAATTTTGGGAACTTATGGTCAATTTATGTAAATAGGCTTATATTTGTGCTATACAGTTGTGCATGTTCACCAGCTCTCATTGGTCTCCACATGGTCCAAAACCATGAAGACTTGCTCCCACCTACTAAATTATGCAGTGACCAACTGACCTTTATTTGGCACATGGCACGTGGTAAACTAGGACGGATCCAGGATTTTTGATAAGGGAGAGTTAAAGTTACACAAAATTAAAAAAAAAAAGAATCAAAACTTAAAGCTTATATTATTCATGAGAAAATATATGACACGATACAAAAATGGGGAGGTAGAGTTTGACAAAAATAAACCCCACGAGATACTTTAATTACATATGATTACCCGTTATAGTCCCAAAATAAACCAAGTATCTACGTATTTACTTTAATAATTGACCACGACTATTTTTCATCTTTTGAAATCGGTCCATGATAGAATTGTTTAATGTACTATTAAACATGTCTCTCTATAAAGACAATGAAACTATTATTTAGTCATTGATCGTCGATTCAGTTACGAAGTCGATTCTTTACTATCTTCATAGCAAAAATGCTCTCTTTACTGATGTTGTGGCAAGGGGTAGAATAAGAGCCAATGTCACAAGTTTGTAAACCATCGAAAATACGACATACCTTTTAGTTGCAACCATCTTATTACCAAGATCACCAATCCCTTTCAAGCTAGAAAAATCATCACTTAATCGAACATCCCTAATATAATTTTCAAGTTGATTGGGAAGTACCGAGAGCTCAACTTGTAGGACCTCAGGCGCTACCAGTTGCTCCAAGACCAATTGGTGTTAGGAAAGACGCATACCCTTCCCTTATAGTGCATTCACACGAGCGCCCACAATATTTGATTGTGACTCCACCCGCACACTCAGTTTGGGTGCCACAGGACAATTGCTGTCACCCGCACACACAGTTTGGGTGCCCAACAAGAAAAGAGAAGTTATTTGGAAAGATGAGTACATAATCATATTGGTGGATATCAGCAGAGTCAAATCAGATTAGTTCGGTTTGAATCAGCAGAGTGTTCATCAGCCGAGTGGATTCAATCAGCTAAGTGGAAAGAGATCAAAAGTCATTCCAACGGTAAAAATGCACTTGGTGCAATAATTGCTGTCCGAGAAGGGTACTAATGACAAATGATTGGAAGAGTTAATTCAAATAACCTCGTATCAGCATAATGCATTAAATATGACTGACAGATCCGTACAACAGACTGTACATTGAACAGTTGCAGGGAGCCATTTAAGTTAGGACCAGAACTCAAGGAAGATCTGGAATTTGTCCATTTTCAACGGGCATAATTCAAACTGCGAGTATAAATAGATCTACATTCAAAAGTTAGAGACACTCAACACAACAACTGAGAGAACTCAACGATCAAACTTTCTAAGTCTCAAAAACTCAAGAACATATCACTATCAGCCGAGTCATCTGTTGACAAAGCCAAGTTGAAGAAACAATTCAAATACATAAATCTAAGTGAATTCTGCAATCCTAAGTGTTGTGAGAAGTAGATATCCATCTTAGTGAGTGATATATTTCAGAGAATAGGTCTTCTTTGTGATTTCCTACTGCGAACTTGTGGTTTCCTCATTTGTTGTAAAAGGCAAGTAGTGTTGTACTAGTTACTTAGTGTTCTACTGGAACCTAAATCGTCGTGATTTAGAACAGTGGACTAAGAGGCATCTTACCTATATAACGACTATAAAAATTCTTGTATTTGACTAATTGCTTTTAACTTGCATATTTTCATAAGTAAATAAATGTTTTAAAAGATAAAGCTTTTAAAAGAGGAATTTATAAAACTGGGGTAAAACCTTTGAAGATAAACTTGTTTGAACAACGTACACTTTCAAATCCGCTGCATACAAGTTTTCAAATTACGAAGTTGTCTGAAAAGAGAAGTAAATTAGACGAGTGGTCTTACCTACGTTGAATAAGCTAAATGCTAAATCAGCTAAGTAGCCTCATAAGGACGATAAGCTTACTCTACTTAAAGTTAGAGAAAAAAATTAAAGGTACAAAGGTCTATTCATCCCCCCCTCCTCTAGATCTCATATGACCACTTGGGACCAACAAGTGGCATCATAGTAGGTGGTTCATTTGAATCATTTGCCTGATCAACGAGCTTGATATAAGGTGTGTTTTTCAAACATTTTCAAAAAGAGCATATTTTGAAAAATCTAAACTTTTTTAAAATGGATTGTATTGACCATGTTCCTCACATTGGCGGTATGAGTTTTGAGGACTGGAAATTCCTCATGGAAATTTTCCTTGCTGCTTATAATGATAATATGTATACATGCATAACAAGAGGTCCTTTCAAAATCACCAAAGCCATCAAAGTCAACGACCAAGAGGTGACAGTTGACAAAGAGCTTGAAGAAATGAGTTCCGAAGAAATCAAGCTGAATAATCTTGATAAAGTTGCTACATTAATCATGACCAGAGCCCCCGACAATGAACTGTTTGACAAGGTCAAGCATTGCAAAACTGCAAAAGAGATGTGGGACAAAGTTTGCGACATGAGCGAAGGAAATGATGCTATCAAACATCACAATCTAAGCATTGTTGGGATATTGTTCGATTGTCATACAACAAAAGTGCGGAATTAAAATTTTCAAACAAATCCCAAAGCCAGGAATAATTCATCTAACTCAAACAAATAAGGTTAAAAAAAGTATAACAATTGTATTAAACAGGGTGGTAATCGAAAATTACCTCACCACAGGAACGGTGGTGGTTTTCTCCGGTCTTCTCTTTGTTCACTGAAGCACGTCAAACGTCGTGCCTCTAGAAGTATCCACACCAGAAGGATTATAGCAGCACCTTCAGATCCTAGGCTAAGAACTAGAATAAGAAGATCCTTCAATGGAGATTTTCAGATCTAGATGAGAGGAGAAGAGAGTGAGAGAGGGGGCGGCACAAAGGGGGGCGGCTAGGTCTAGGTTTTTGCATTAGAGTTTTTGGAGTCTCTTAGGGTGTATTTGGATGGGTTTTGGCTCGGTTTCGTGGGTCTCGATTTAAAAAAAATGGTTTGGGTGGTTTCGATGAAACATTTGAGACCTCATTTAGATGGATTTTGGAGGTTGGGTTTTGTGGTTTGAATAAGTTGAAACCCCACTTGGATTGGGTTTGGATGTTGGGGTTTAGGGGAAAAAGTAGGTGGTAGATGTCAAATCAATGTCTTTTTTAGTGAGATTTGGGGGAAAAATATGTAGTAGGTGTCAAATCAATATTTTATAGGTTTGAAGAGTTTGAGTGTGAGTTTTTGATGGTTTTATGAGTTCGATGAAACCCCATTTGAAAGAGTTTTTGCTCGGTCTCGTGAAGCCGCGAGACCGGGCCAATACCTAACCAAAGACACCCTTAAACTCCTATGTATAACCTCCTCTCTTTACTTGTTGTGCAAGACTGGGCCCATTCTTCAAATGGCCCATCTCTTATGTTTATTTAATTAATCCTATAATTAAATAAATCTTAATTAATCTAATTAATTAAACTCTCTTTATCAATTAATACTTTAATTAATATTAATAATTAAACTATCTAATTAATTAATCTCCAAATTGAATTAACACTTTAATTCAATTAAATTATTGATTTAACTTCTTTAAATCAATCATCACCTTTTGATTGTTGATGTCCAACTGTATTGTGTGTGACCCTCTAGATTCACCATCAATTGGCCGTAGGCTCACGACTTTCGTGATTTAATTAATGAGCAATTAATAAGCAATTAATTGCTCCGATCAATTAAACACATTTAATTGACCACTCCAGAATTAATCTCCCATTAATTCAGGAGTACCCACACATCATGGTCGATGTCTAGCCACAAGCCCATGATCACTTCAGGTGAATTGATCTTGTGAACCTCACCTCTTATAACTGCCACGTACATATGGTCCCTCTAGGGACTAATTTCCTGACCGAAACCTAGGGTGTGTGAATTGATCGGCACCTCTAATTATCTCGATTACTTCTAATTATGGATAATAATTCCAATGTGATTGCTAAATTTGGAAACCCCTTTCCAAATTCGTCACCGACCATGGCCATGGATTTCGCGGAATCTATCATTTAAAAATGTACAGGAAATTCTCTCATCCATTACATGAATCGGTAGATCCCATATTGGAACTAACCATTCACGTACTCGACTGCACGTACTCGACTGCACGTACTCAGACTACGTGATCGGCTCCTAATTCAAAGTACGCACACCTGTATACCAAATTCGCCCTAGCACCTCAAGTCTAAGGACTAAATCGTACACTATTATAAGTCTTGAGAAACATCCCATCACCGATATGCGACATGCGCTTCCACAATGGGTTTTTCTGTTCGGGTCATTCGATGTGTTCGATCCACTATTGAACCACCTAGTCATATGCACTAGCATCAAATGCCTTTTTCATGAAACGCTACAAATTCACTCCATGTGAATCATGCATAATCGTACAAGTCTTAGCAATTCCTTCGATACCCCGTCTCGATCGGAATCTATGACCTGGAACGTGTTTTAAGATCACGACCTTGGAGACTGTTTCATATTGCACTCATACTAAAGTGAATCGTCCCATAGTCAAATGTGATCTTAGGATTTCAACCAATCGCTTAAATGTATTCGCGAAAGATGAAGATGGCCATTAGTTTATTCTATACACGATATAAATAAACATTGCATATTAATCATTTAATCAAAGATTTATCCAATACAGAATAGTCCTATTACAAGTTAATGTGTTGGCTTGCTGGGCACTATCCTATCAAGCATAACTCTTGAATAGTTGGAAAACTTCAAAATGAAGTCCGGAGAAACCATTGATCAGATGGATACAAGTTTACAAGGACACTCAATGAAGTTCTAAAGTTGGGAAAGACTTTCACAGACAAAGAGAACACTGTAAAGGTTCTCAAGGCATTGCCTTTAAACTTCAACATGAAAGTCACAACCATGGAAGAATCAAAGAATTTGGGGAAAACCTCTCTTACCGATTTGATCTCAGTACTCAAGTCGTATGAGTATAAACTGCCAAGAATTGGAATAGACGAGTCATCCAGTTCTAATCCCACTACTGCCTTAGTTGTTACAGATGGACCGAAGAAATCAGCAGGGAGATCAAAGGAAATGAACTCATCTGATGAGACCATGATACTCAACAAAAATGAGTACAGTGCTGGGGATGTTGCGTTGTTGTTGAACGGTTTCAAGAAATTCTACAAAAGAAAAATGAAGAAGAAATACAACAATGCTTCTACTTTTAACCCTATTTCTCATGATAGTAAGGATAATTATAAATCCAAACTAATGTACTATAATTGTAGGAAATTGGGACACTTCATCAAGGATTGTCCATATCCAAAAGCTGAGAAGTACACGGAGAAAGAAAAGAAAATGAGAAAAGAGAGGAGACATAACAAGAGCAAAGTACTGTTGGCTGAAGCTGAAAAGATAGTTGTCATCTACTCGTCTGATTCAAACTCTGAGACATCTTAAGATGACTCTGCTGAAGAAGAGACGCCCGCACTGCTATGTCTCATGACCAAAGAATTAGATGATTCTGACAATGAGGTAACTCTCTCTGTAGAAGAAAATGCGTTATTTAGTTCAGTTGAACAAATGATGAATAACAACACGAGAGTTGTTGCTGCTTTTGCCAAGCTTAAGGAAGAGATGAATATGCTAAAATAGCAAAATACTTCATTGAAACTTAAGGTTGAAAAACCACAAGAATCAGTTGAATACAAAAAACTTGAGCATGAGAATGAATCTCTAAAAGTAGAATGTGAAGTTTATAAGGGAAAAATCATGGAACTTGAAAAGATTATTGAATCCCATGCTAAGTCTTCTGTTAAATAAGATAACATGCCTAGAAAGCAGAATCTACCTTATGAACAGACAGGTTTAGAATTCGACTATGCTGAACAATTCACATCTACTAGTAACAATAAGGTAATCTTATATGTTCAGATTGCTAAACCCACTTCACCAGAAAAAGAGTTTAAGGAAAAGAAATCTCAAAAGGCTACTAAGGGTAAAGAGCCTAAGAAAGAAAAACAGACTAGTAGAGCTAAACAACAGAACAGTCCTAACAAGTCTGCTAAAAAGAGCAAGCATAATCAGCCTAGTAATAAGTCTAAGAAGTTTGTTGGGGAGAAAGTAAGAAAGAAACCTAAGAAGCAAATAAATCATAAAAATAATAATGATTGGTAGGGAAATGAGTCATATTATGTGCAACCTGCTTATTCATCATATTATCATGCACCTCATTACCCATCTTACTATGCTGCTGCATACCCTGCTCATCATCCGATGCATGCTTATTCTGCTTATCATGCACCGTATCCTACTTATGAGCATTACTCACATCATAATGATTAGGGAAATTTACATAGACACCCCCTGGCTATTACCCTAATTACAGGAACTTACCCTCTTGTTTCAAATATTACAATGACACCCCCTCGATCGAAAACTATATTACAAGGACACCCCCTGTAACATAAAATATATTTCCAATACACCCCCTAAAATATATTACCAATACACCCCTCGAGGGGGTGTCTTAGAAGTGAAGGGAGGTTTTGATGATTTCCAAAAGTCATCGACTAAGTATTGGAAGCTTAGTTCAAACCTTAAAGTTATTTGACAAAGGAAGAAGATACTTCAGTTGAGTCAAATATATGGTCCAGAAGACTACTGATCTGTTACTGAAGAATGGAATCAGACTGGTGGATTTTCAGCAGACTCAAATCAGATGAGTTAAGTTTGGGATCAGCCGAGTGTTCATCAGACGAGTGATTTCGATCAGCAGAGTGGAAGTGATCAGAAGTTATTACAACGGTAATAAATGCACTTGAAGTAATAAATGCTGAAGAGGAAGGGTATTTATAGCAAATAATTGAAGAAAACCTCGTATCAGCTTGGTACATTAAATGCGAACTGATAGAAAGTACAACAGTGTTCAGTCGCATGTAGTCGTTTCTGAAACAAGGACCAGTACTCGAGGATTTGGACACCTGTCGATCTCTCAACGGGCAGACTTTCAAACCTCAAGTATAAATAGTTCAAGTTCAAGAGTTAGAGAAAGAAGAGACAACACAACTGAGAGCAAATTTCGAAGCAGAATTCTTCTAAGTCTCAAACTCAAGAACAGAACACTCAACAGCTTAGTCATTTGTTGACGAAAGCAGATAAGAGAGATAAAAGAATATACATATAAATCTGAGTGATTTTGTTAGAAACGTGTTGTGAGAAGCTGTTATCCATCTTTGTGAGTGATAAAGCTTTGTAGTATATGACTTCTAAGTGATTTTCTGTAACGAACTTGTGGCCAGTTCATTTGTTGTTTGGCGCAAGCAGAGTATATTGTAATCTGTGTGATTATAGTATAACCCAAGATCTAAGTGACTTGGAAGAGTGGACTAAAGGATTTTTTATCCATATAACCACTATAAAAATTCTGGTGTTTATACTTGCATTATTCTCTTGCATATTTTCAAAAGCATACTAAACACTTAAGTTAACTGTTGAAAATATTTTAAAAGGAGTTTGGAAAAACTGGGGATAAAACATTTTCTAAGTTACGAAACTACTTGTGAAAAACACTTGACAAATCCGCTGCAAGTAAGTTATTTTAAAACTCTGATTTTCTCAAAATCAGCTAAGTAAAATCAGAAGAGTGGTCAACTCTGCTGTTCAAAGCTTTGTGCGAGATCAGCTTAGTCTACTTACGAATCTTGATCGGCTTAGTCTGCTGACATAAAAAGTTAGAGAATTTTAAAGGTAAAATTTTTAGAGGTCTATTCACCCCCCCTCCCTCTAGACCTCATCTGACCACTTGGGACCAACAAGTGGTACCAGAGCAGGTGGTTCATTTGAATCATTTGCCTGATCAACGAGCTTGATCCTAGAGTGTTTTTCAAAGGTTTTCAAAAGTTTTCAAAAGAGCATCTTTTTGAAAACGAAAAACTTTTTAAAAAAAGGACTGTATCAGCCATGTACCCCACATTGGCGGTATGAGCTTTGAGGACTGGAAAATACGCATGGAAATTTTCCTTGCTGCTTATAATGATAATATATACAGGTGCATAACTCAAGGTCCTATAAGAATCACCAAAACAGTCAAAGTTGATGGCCAAGATACGGTTGTTGACAAGGAACCTGAAGAGATGACAGTTGAGGAGATAAAATTGAAAAATCTCGATAAGGTTGGAATCTTCATCATGACCAAAGCCCTCGACAACGACAGATTTGACAAGGTCAAACACTGCAAAACATCTAAGGAGATATGGGATAAGGTCCGTGATATGAGTGAAGGGAATGACTCCATCAAAGAACAAAATTTGAGCATAGCCCTGGAGAAGTTAGAAAACTTCAAGATGAAATCTGGAGAAACCATTGACCAGATGGATTCAAGGTTCACAAAGGTGTTGAACAATGTGTTAAAGTTGGGAAAGACGTTCACTGATAAAGAGATCACCGTTAAAGTCTTAAAGGCGCTACCACCCAAGTTCAACATGAAGATCACAACAATGGAAGAATTAAGGGATCTGGGGAAGATCTCTCTGACAGAGCTATTTTCTGTACTCAAGGCGTACGAGTATAAAATGACAAGAATGGGTATAGAAGAAACCTCAACTTCTAGCCCCACTGCTGCCCTGGTTGCTGCAGATAGATCAAGAAGATCAGCCGGAAAGATAAGAGAAGTGGACTCATCTGATGAGACCACACTGCTCAACAGAAAGGAGTACACTGCTAGCGATGTTGCTTTGTTATTAAATGGGTTCAAAAAGTTCTATAAAAGAAAAATGAAGAACAAATATAACAATGCTTCTACTTCTAAACCTACCTCTTATTCTCATGATAGTAAGGATGATTTTAAATCCAAACTAATGTGCTATAACTGCAGGACATTGGGACATTTCATCAAGGACTGCCCATATCCTAAAGTTGAGAAGTATACAGAGGAGGAAAAGAAAGCGAGGAAAGAGAGGAGACATCAGAAGAGCAAAGTATTGTTGGCTGAAGCTGAAAAGATAGCAACCATCTACTCGTCTAATTCAGAATTGGAGACATCAGATGATGACTCAGCTGAAGAAGAGACACCCGCTTTGCTCTGCCTAATGGCCAAAGAATCGGAGGATTATGACAATGAGGTAACTCTCACTGAAAATGAAGATGAGCTATTTAGTTCATTTGAGCAAATGATGAAAAACAACACAAATGTTGTTAATGAGTTTGCAAATACTGAACTGAAACTTAATGTTGAAAAACAGCAAGAATCAGCTAAGTATAAAAAGCTTTCGCATGAGTATGAATCTCTGAGAGAAGAATGTGAAGTTTACAAAGAAAAAATCATGGAGCTTGAAAAGATAATATCTAGTCATGATAAGTCGTCTGTTGCATCAGTAGATACACCTAATGAACAGAGAACACCTTTAGTAAAAGAGAATTTAGAGCTGAACAAGACTGAAAAGTTTATATCTGCGGATAACAGTAATGTTATTTTATATGTTCATACTGCTAAATCTACTTCACTTGAGATAGAGAAAAGGGAGAAGAAATCTCCTAAGGCTAAAAAGGGTAAAAAGCATGAAAATGAAAAACAGACTGGTAAAACCAAACAGCAGAGTAGTCCTAAGAAGTCTGCTGATAAGAGTAAAACCAATCAGACTAGTAAAACTAAGTCATCTAGTAAAGAGCAAGTAAAGAGCAAACCTAAGAAGCAAATAAATTATAATAATGATGCTTGGTATGGAAATGAGTCTCATTATGTGCAACCTGCTTACTCATCTTATTATGTTGCACCTCATTATCCACCTTATTATGCTACATATCCTGCTCATCCAATGCATGCATACCCTGGTTATCATGCACCCTACCCTGCTTATGAGCATTACTCACATCATAATGATTATCAACATAATATGCCTTGCTGATTATGGTGAAGAAAAAGTTGCTCATGCTCCTGCTAAAACTCAAAAGCCTAAGAAGCCTAAGACTTCAACATCTTGGGTTGTCAAAGGTGATACTAATCCACCAGGACCCTCTCAATAAAGGGTACCTAAAACAATTTTATTTTATTTTGTAGGTTAGGATTAGGAGTAGGAGTAAAGTAGAGAAGAAATGGTACTTGGACAGTGGATGTTCAAGGCACATGTGTGGAGACATACATGATCTGACTGATGTTGCTGCCGTAAATGGTCCAAGAGTCACTTTTAGAGACAGCAAAGAAGGCAAGATTGTTGCGGTTGGAAAGCTAATCAAAGGAAACATTGAGATATCTGACGTCTCTTATGTTAATGGCCTGAAGTACAATCTGCTAAGTATAAGTCAATTTTGTGACAAGGAATTTTCTGTTATCTTCTCATTAGATGGGTGCTACGTTAAACAAATTGGAACAAAGAAGGTTATTTTATCTGGAAGAAGATAGGGGAATATCTATGTAGTCGACTGGAATTTTGTGGACAGGAATTCGAATGTTTGTTTGGTGGCTTCTACACCAAGTGAAATCAGTTGGCTTTGGCACAAAAGAATGAATCATTT
Organism: Penstemon davidsonii; assembly: GCA_034814905.1. Lineage (NCBI taxonomy): Eukaryota > Viridiplantae > Streptophyta > Magnoliopsida > Lamiales > Plantaginaceae > Penstemon > Penstemon davidsonii. Next base: position 30,521 of record JAYDYQ010000556.1, on the reverse strand, counting down.
GAATCTCAAGACCATAAATAGATTAATAAATAATGATTTGGTAGAAGGAATTCCAAAGATATTCATGAGCAAAGATAGGCTCTGTGACACCTGTCAGAAGGGTAAACAAGTGAAGTCCACTTTCAAAAGCAAGAAGCACCAATCTTCAACCAGAATTTTGGAGCAACTACATATGGATCTGTTTGGCCCTATTGATCCTATTAGCAATGGTGGAAAGAAATACTGCCTAGCTGTTGTGGATGATTATTCAAGATTTACTTGGGTGATTTTCATGAAAAAGAAAAGTGAAACCAAGGAACATCTTACCAATCTGATGGAACTGATCCAGAATGAAAAGAGTCAAAGAATATTGAAGATCAGATCAGATAGAGGGACTGAATTTACAAACTCTACTGTTGAAAAGTATTGTAACTCCAGAGGAATCAACCATGAGTACTCTGCTGCAAGAACCCCTCAACAAAATGGAGTTGCTGAAAGGAGAAGCAGAACCCTAAAAGAAGCTACCAGGACAATGATAGCTGAAGCAAAACTGCCCCAAAGATTCTGGACAGAAACCACAAATACAGCTTGCTACACCCAGAATAGATGCATGATCAACAAGAGTCAAAACAAGACACCTTATGAACTGTGGAACAACAGAAAGCCTAATATACACTATATTAGGATTTTTGGTTGTAAATGTTATGTTTTAAATAATGGGAAAAATCACCTTACTGCTTTTGCAGAGAAGGCTGGTGAAGCTGTCTTTGTATGATACTCTACTGTTAGTAAAGCTTACAGAGTCTTTAAGAAAAGAACTTTACTTGTAGAAGAATCTATTCATGTAGTATTTGATGAACCAAACCAATCTTCTGAAAAGAATCAAAGTGCTAATCCAGATATATCTGCTGATTTTCAGAAACTGAGTGTGTAAAGAAAAGAAGACTATGTACCCATCTTACTACCTGATCTAAACCAAGCTGGTAACTCAAGTACTGTTCAAAATCAGTCTGCTGATTGTCTAACAGAGGAGTTGCAAACAACTTACAGACCAGAGCCTGTTCAACAGACTACTACTGAGACACCAACAGTAGTGTTGCAAGATCAATCAAGAGGACAACATCCAGATTTGCAGCCTGATCTCATATGGCTCAGAGATCACCCACCTGATCTAGTGATTGGTGATCCATTGGATAGAGTGAGAACAAGAAGGTCAACTACAAATGAAACAATGTTTGTAAGTTTTCTTTCACAAATTGAGCCCAGGTTAATTGATGAAGCTCTTAGTGATTCTCACTGGATTGATGCAATGCAAGAAGAGTTAAATCAATTTGAAAGGAATGAAGTCTGGTACTTAGTTCCCAGACCTACTCATCAAAGGGTAATTGGCACTAAGTGGGTATTCAGGAATAAAATCAATGAAGATGGTATTGTTACCAGAAATAAAGCAAGACTAGTTGCCAAAGGTTACTGCCAGGAAGAAGGCATTGATTTTGATGAGACATTCGCACCAGTTGCAAGGCTTGAAGCGATCAGATTATTCTTAGCCTATGCTGCTCACAAGAACTTTACTGTCTATCAGATGGATGTGAAGTCTGCTTTTCTCAATGGAGAACTGCAAGAAGAAGTTTATGTTGAACAACCTCCTGGATTTGAAGTCTATCAACAAGGAGACAAAGTATATCGTCTGAAGAAAGCTCTTTATGGACTGAAACAGGCTCCAAGAGCATGGTATGATACTTTATCTGATTTTCTTTTAATTAAAGGATTTCGCAAAGGTAAAGTAGATAAGACTTTGTTCACTATTGAATGGGATAATCATATATTGTTAGTTCAAATATATGTGGACGATATTATTTTTGGTTCAACTAACCAACAGATGTGTGAAAAGTTCTCTAAGCTGATGCAAAACAAGTTTGAAATGAGCATGATGGGAAAACTAAATTACTTTCTTGGATTACAAGTCAAACAGCTACCTGATGGTATTTTTATTAATCAAGCAAAGTACACAAAAGATCTGTTTAAAAAGTTTGGTCTGGAAACTAGCTCATCTGTTAGTGTTCCTATGTCTACTGGACTTCGTCTGGATAAAGATGAAGATGGCAAATCAGTTGACATCACCAAATACAGAGGCATAATAGGGTCACTGTTATACCTAACAGCTAGCAGACGTGATTTTATGTATTATGTTGGGGTTTGTGCGAGATTTCAATCAAATCCTAAGGAATCTCATCTCTTAGCTGCTAAAAGGATATTAAGGTATCTCAAAGGCACTCAAGAATTGGGATTGAGGTATCCAAGGGAATCAGGATTTGAACTTACTGGATATTTAGATTCTGACCTTGCTGGCTGCAAGATTGATAGGAAGAGTACTACAGGTACTTGTCAATTTCTAGGCAGTCGTCTGATCTCATGGATGAGTAAGAAACATACTTCAGTATCCATATCTACTGCTGAAGCTGAATGCATTGCTGCTGGAGCATGTTGTGCACAGATACTTTGGTTGAAGCATCAACTAGAAGATTACAATCTCAAGATCAGTGGAATCCCTATCTATTGTGACAATACAAGTGCAATTTCACTTACTCAGAATACTACTAGTCATTCTAGGACTAAGCATATTGAGATCAAACATCACTTCATCAGAGGGCTCAAGGCCCAAATGCAATCGCTCAGTACCCACAACTCGATGGACATACCAATTGATCCTTGGTGGGCGATCACATCGCCGGTTAACCATCGCAGCTAACCCTTGAGTTCATTTACCCTCATTTTTCGTTATGGACCCATGACTCGTGAGACATTCATATTTACTCGCGTTAAATCATGTCCAATACTCGTGAAGATAAATAGTTCAATCCTAGACGCCCCACGAATCGTGAGACAACGCCTAGAACCTTGTTATCCACACCCATGGCACTAAAATGTGCATCGAGGCAATAGACATACCATCTTCCTATAACTCGACCCACGACTCGTGAGACATCGAGATATATTCGTACAATATGCCTAAGACCTAGTAATTAGATAGGCTCGGACCATAAACACCATTCTATTCGCCTTTTTCGATTTAATATTATAATTGAATTTTTAGGTTCAATTGGAGGTTTTATGAAATGTTCAAGTGCGAGGTCTCATCAAATTATCAATTATCTTATTTACGTTTTTCTATCTTAAGCATGCATCTCATATATCAAAGAATTATTGCGAAAAAGTAAACATTCATCACCTAGCATTAAACATACAATTGATCGATTGTCCATCCTATGTGATCCATCACGAGCCACGTGATGGACCAATTGGTCAGTCTAGGGTGAAAATTGAATGACCTAATTTATTACATTTTTTAGTCCCATGCATACATGAGCCTTCACTTGTAATGTCCACCATCATTCAGAATTGGGCCTCCATGTCCTCCAAGGTAATGGGCATCCATGTTGATCTCCAAAGTCTCCATGAGGTCTTTCGGACTCCAAACCAAATCTAACTTAAGACCCTATTCTATTACATTTGAATTCATCAAAGAAGGGCTTAAGGACAAATCTAACTTAAGACCTATTTAATTATAACCCATAATGGAAAAACTAATAATAAACTACAAAGGGCTTAAGGACAATTCGATAAATCCACATATTCAAGCAAGAACATGCATAAATTCACGTAAGGGCAATAATGTAAATTTACCGGCTCTTTAAATTTTAATTCGAAAAATTATCCATATAATTAATTTTGAATTGTCCAATATTAAAAGGACAATCTTGCAAGTTAATTAAAGATAGAAACAAAATCTAATTAGTTATCTATCCTTATCTGAAACTCTAAGTTTCCTTGTTTAATTAGATCTATAAGATCTATATTCTTGGTTATTAACTAAAAGACATTAATTTTAATTAAGTGTCTTATCATAAATGAAACTCTAAGTTTCCTAGTTAATTAGATCTCTAAGATCTACAATCTTGGTAATTAACTAAAAGACATTAATTTTAATTATGTGTCTTATAATAAATGAAACACTAAGTTTCCTAGTTAATTAGATCTCTAACTATAATCTTGGTAATTAACTAAAAATATATTAAATTTAGTTAAATGTCTTATCATGAATGAAACTCTAAGTTTCCTAGTTAATTAGATCTCTAAGATCTATAATCTTGGTAATTAACTAAAATACATTAATTTTAATTAAGTGTCTTATCATAAATAAAATTCTAAGTTTTCTAGTTAATTATATCTCTAAGATCTTTAATCTTTGTAATTAACTAGAAGACATTAATTTTAACTAAATGTCTTATCATAAATAAAACTCTAAGTTTCCTATTTAATTAGATCTCTAAGATCAATCCAAGATTCACCAAGATTCTATAACAACGAAATCTCCAAGATTTTGTTCAAGATTATCCAAAAACGAAAATTCCCGAAACCCTATTTCTTCATTGTCGCGCGTGCAGTTTATGTGCAACTGTCATGCAGCCATTGGGCAGCCGCCATGCAGTCACTGTGCAGTCGCCGTGCAGCCACTGTGCAGCCGTCGTGCGACTGGCGTGTAGCCTCAGTGCAGTCACTGTGCAGCAGTCGTGCAACCACTGTACAGCCGCGGTGCGCTTGCCGTGCAACCGTCGTGCGATCGTGTGTCGTGCGACTTCTGTGCGATTTTCAGATTTCGATTCTCAATAAGTTGTTATATAACAATTTCTTGATTCCTTAATTAATTAAAATCAACAGTTTTAATCAATTTAATCCAAAATTAAAAACATAATTACAATAACGAATCTAAAATTACAGTTTTAACAATCCAGTTAAAAATTACAGATCTATCCAACAGATCTAATCTACAGATGTAATATACATATTAATCTAATCAACAGCAAAAATCAAACATTTGATTTTAATCCACAGAGTTTGCACATTAGTTTACATATAGAGCCGGATTTGGCTCTGATACCATTGTTGGGATTCTTATGGGAAAACGAGCCTCAGGCAGCGGAAATATAAAACTTTTAGGCTCCCCTAGGGAATCTTGCCAGGATACAATCCGGTATATATTTAAACTAATATAAAAGAAGAATACATAAACAGATCTAGTTTATACCTAGTTCCTTTCACTTCCAAAGCAACTCTGTATATCTGGACCTGTGTTGAACTTTGACAGTAAAATTGCCCCCTTCGTTTCTCCAGAAAGTGGATCTACAACTTTTGTAAAACGCCCCACGTGTTGCGTCTCTATGGTTCAATACACCACATTACACGAACACTCAAACAAATTTGATCGGCTTGAACACAAATAAATTAGACGAGAAACTGAATACAAGAAAAGCAAGAAGTCGACTGACTTCTTGCACAGGGTCGGTGGTTTTTGCTTAGGAGTGGCTAGGATTTTTATTGTTTTCACTTTTGAGTAGAAGAATAAAAAGTCTAACTTAGTTGCCAAGACTAATAAGTCTTATTTATAGATACTGAGAATCCTAGATTCATAAAGCCGTCAGATACCTTGGCCAAGGATTTACCGGAATACGTTTCTCACAGAGATTCATAGGAGAAGCTCTCAACCTATCAAATCGGGTCAACGGATCCTCTGTTGATGATATGAACCTGCATACACGTTCCTCTATACCCAACATGAATCCACAGAGAATGATCCGTTGATGATATGAACATGCATACACGTTCCTCTATACCCAACATGAATCCACAGAGACCTTCTGGTAGACTCCAGTCAGTCGGAACTCTCATCAAGGCATAGACGTTCGTGCACCAGATAAACCCTATCACCTCAAGTAAAAAGGATCGTTCCTCGTACACTACTGTAAATAGGAATAACTTCATCCCCGATATGCGACTACCGCTTTCATGGTGAGTGTTGGGCACTTAAACTGTGTGTGCAGGTGACATCAATTGTCCTGTGGCACCCAAACTGAGTGTGCGGGTGGAGTCACAATCGAATATCGTGGGCGCTTGTGTGAATGCACTATAAGGGAAGGGTAACACCAATTGGTTTTGGGGCAACTGGTAGCGCCTGATGTCCTACAAGTGGTATCAGAGCCAAGGTCACGTGTTCGATTCCCAGCAGGAGCAATTGCTGAGGGGGAGATTGTTGGGCACCCAAACTGTGTGTGCGGGTAACATCAATTGTACTGTGGCACCCAAACTGAGTGTGCGGGTGGAGTCACAATCGAATATCGTGGGCGCTTGTGTGAATGCACTATAAGGGAAGGGTATGCGCATTTCCTAACATCAATTGGTTTTGGGCCAACTGGTAACGCCTGAGGTCCTACAGTGAGTTATTTCCTAGTTGGGGTATTCAGTGCGCTTGCCATCCCAGCAAGCCACCCACTCATGTGTATGGACTATCCAAGTCACACTCGTGGACCCCAACGTCCTCCATTTTATCAGAGTATACACACTTGTGAGGATCTAACCGAATCCATTGATGTCCCATCTCATATGGATTCTACGACCCTTTAATTAGTTTTAGATCACAGCCTTGGAGATTAGTCCATGGGTTGTCCCATAGCCCTGTGATCTACGGACTTCCATCCTTATGTTAGATATTTATTCATGAGATGAGGGTGACCATATAAATTAAATGCATCTATTAATCTAATTGAGTAGTTCTTTTAATTATTATAAATTAAATGCAGCCAAAACAGTTGGCTTGCAGGCAGTGGCGTAACCAGAATAAAATTTCAATGGGGGTCATTATAATGTAAGAAAGTATATATATTTTTTTAACCGTAATAGTATATTTTTTGTTAAAGTATATACTTAAATTATATTTCTAATTTTCATAATATCAGCCTTACTAATTAAATACATATAAAAATGATATTTTAATATAGAGCGGTCGAATGCCGTTACGCTGACTGAAAAAAAGTATAAAACAAACCGATATAACTTACGGTCTTTTTTCCCAAGATTACCAAGATCAACTCATCAAACCTTCCCACAAATTGCGATAGGTTTGAGTTGGGTTGATCAATTTTGGGGGTTTAGCGATCTCGTTGAACACCCTATCTCACAATCCTAAAAATTGGGATTTGTCTTTTACTATTAACAAATTCATAAAAAATTATTAGTGGAAGATAAATATATTTTAATAAAACATGGCTCCGTTGCTTATAAATTTTAGTTTTATTGAGTTGGGTCCATTTAGAGCAATTATAAAATATATTTAATTTTTACAAGCATAATACATACAATTTTCATACAAAGTGCAAAAGTTGAGTAGGGTCATTGCACCCCACTCAACTACATGTAGCTACACCTATGCTTGCAGGACACTATTCTATCACTCTGCATTCCTTCTCAAATTCTAACAGATATCACGGGTTCAAAAGTTGTTCCTAACGCTGAAGGAAGATATTTGAACTACGATATTTTTCACGCAACTGGAACCAAACTTATGAAGGAAATCATGGAGAAATTCAAAGAGGCTTCACTGGTTAATTATATGGAAGCTCACGAAATTATAGTTTCAGTCCTGAAGTGGATAAATTTTATGGAAATGCAAAGGTTGATTTGCAGAAGCTGCAGATCACTGCCAATGTTGGAGACAAAGAAATCTGTATTACTCCAACCATACTGAGTGAAAAGTACGATTTGAAGACTGAAAGAGCCACTGATGTTTCTGTGTTGGCTGCTCTTTTAAACAGATTTTTGGAAAATTAATGCCAAGAACGGAGAAATTCTCACTAATTCGATTAAGAAGACCCAGCTGATTGATGAATTTCAGAGGAGGGCTGACTTGTTTACAAAGGTCATTGAAAATTTTAATAGTGCATTAGATGGTTTACCCAAACGGAGAATGCACTCAATGATGGCGGTTTACTATGGAATGAGAGTAAACTGGGTTGTATATGTGTTTTATGTGATAGCAGATGACAAGAAAACTAGACATTACCATCGTAAGATTTTCTTAAGTCATCTGCTTATAAGCTTAGGTTGTGGTATGACACATGGAAAAGTCATTCACAGAGCCACAGAAGTTAAGGTCTACGAGCATGTTAAATCAGAGGCTAAAGAAGAAGTGACACCTGATAAAAAGCAGAAGAAGAGAAAAACTTCTGAGGTTAAGACTGCTGACAAGCCTGATGTTAAGAAAACCAATAGTGAAGTCAAGGATGATGAGCCTGCTGTTCAAACGGTAGTTAATCCTACTATTGAAGCCAGAACAGTTGACGTCACAAACGCTGATGAAGTAATCTCCAAGGTTGCCAAGGAGATTGATGAAATGGAAATTGACAACTCTCCTGAAAGAACTGAATCAGATAGTTGCCAAGAGAAAATTGGGCCACAAGGACAAGAAGTGCCTCGAAAAATCCTCCGGTTGCAACTGTTGTGCATACTAAAACGACTGCCAGAAAACGTTTAGCATTGGCAAATCAAAAGGTTACATTTTCTGAAGTTGGCAAAGAAGATCCCCCGTCTGAGAGCCCAGTAGAATCAAAATAGGGATCTGATGCTATCGGTAGAGTAACAGAAGAGGTGTCTGAACCTCAACTGACCGAGTCTACTGATTTAACTGAAGAAGTCAAGAAGCTAGCTGCTGCCAGAAGGAAGAGAACTGGCAAAGCTAAGGTCTTCTACATCACCAAGAAAAAGAGGGAAGAAGCTGAGCAAAAGAAGCTGCTCTTGAGACAAGTAAGTCAGAAGCTGCTGCCAAACAGATGACTGAAGCAGAGTTAGCTGCTAAGGAATCTGAAGACTTAGCTAAAGCACTTGAAGCAATCAAAGATAATGCTCACGGCTCAAGAAAGAATGGTGGGATAGTAATTGGAGAACCAAAGAAGAACTTTGTAATGCCTCGTCTTGTGGTCATCAAGAGAAAAAAAAAAGATCAAACATGCGCTGGAGATGGTTAAAAGTGATCCTACTGTCTTCAAAAAGTTTGAGTCTGAACTGGAGAGGTACAACACATTGTTACAAGCAAGAAGTACCTTCCTCACTAAAATATATGATATAATAGATGGAGGGAGTATAGATTGTTTAAGACAAAGGAAAGAGTTTGCTGATGAAGAGAAATGGGTGCTAAATTGGCTGCAAACTAACTCCATTAAGCAAGCAATGGACTCAGACTTATTTCATGACAGAGTACACGAGTACATTGAACTCGTAGTCAAGGAAGAGTCTACAAAGCTGAAACAGTCTATCCAAAAGAAGCTAAGGATGCAAGATGATGATGGAGATAGAGCTGTAAAGTTAGCAGTTTGTGTGACTTTGGATAAGTGAATTGAGAGATCAAGGTTTGGTCAAGGAAGCTCAAGTAATCTACCACCTCTACCAAGTCTTAAACATATTGCTTTTGGTACTGAGATCGGAAGATACCAAGAATCAGATTACCTACATCAGACGACATCACCTTTTGTTCCTGCATTATTCACTTATCATAAAACTGTTGTGTCTACTGATGGTTCTGATCTTGTGCATATTACAGATGACAAAGTTGACTTGCAATTACTTGAAAAGGACTCATCTGAGGAGATCAACCTTACTGATACTCATGTTCCTCTAGATGAGCTACCTAAAATAAAGAAGAAGTTGGCTATTGAATGGAAGCTTGAAGCCACTCCTGAGGAAACAAAGACAAGTGTTGTTCCTTTCAAAGAGGTAGAAAATATTCAGTATGTTGTTTTGGACTCCATGAAGATTATGATTGAAGCTGTTATGATGCAGATGGAAGAGAAGAACAAGGCATTATTGCTGAAATTTGAGGAGATGGCCTCAAACCTTGTTCAAAGCACAGTTCAAAGTATTCCGAAGCCTGTTGACTCTACTATGTTGTGGAAAGAAGAGTTGAATACCTTGAAGGAAGAAGTTATTGGCATTAAGTCTGATATCCAACTGTTCAGTAATAGAGTATGACATAGTGAAACTGGTTGGAAAGAGATTAACATGGTTATTACAAATGCTATAGAAGTTGTACATGAGAAGACATCTAACGTCATCAAAGCATTTTGTGAAGGCATTGATAAAACACTTCTATCCTCAATTCAAGTAGGTGAAGAGGTCACTACTCTTCATCAAAATATGGATTATCTAAATAATCAAGTTGAAGTGTCATTGGCCACACAAAGACAACAGGGAAATCAGATCAAGGCAATGAATCAAAATATCAGAAAGTTGTGTGAAGCATTGAACATAGCTTCTACTGAAGTTGAAGATCTCAACCATGCTGCTGATGACAAAAAGGGGGAAGAGATAACTGAGACCAAGGAAGAAGCTAAGGTTGCCGAAGAAGATGTTGCTTATATTAAGGAAGTTGATTTAGAAAAAGAACTCAAGGATGCGGCAAAGGAAGATAAAGAGATTGTTGTCTCTAAGGATTCTGCTGATAAGGCCAAGAAATTAGCAGTAGACTTCTCTAGTGGAGAAAGTGAAGAAGAGGACGAAGAAGAAAAAATAGTAGAAGAAGATGAAAAAGTTGATGATTAAGAAGACCCTAATTTTATTCTTGTACTCTTTTGTAATTTTCTATTTTATTGTAACTTTTCATTGTAATCTGTTGTAATTGTAATATTCAAAGATAAATAAAAGATTACAAATTTATCCAACTTAATTTCTATCTCAGAAATTTTGTGTGAAGACTTAATTGAAGATAGGTTGGGTACTTAGCTGAAGTTTTGTCATCATCAAAAAGGTGAAAATTGTTGGATGAAGATGAAGAAGTGAATGGAGGTCTTGATGATTTCCAAAAGTCATCAACTAAGTAATGGAAGCTTAGCAAACCTCTGAAAAAGTTCACTCGAGAAGACAAGTAAAATCAGAAGATTGGATTTTAGGTCTGGAAGAATAATGATCTTAAGCTGAGTATAGAATCATATTGGTGGATATCAGCAGAGTCAAATCAGATGAGTTCGGTTTGAATCAGCAGACTGTTTATCAGCCGAGTGGATTCGATCAGCTAAGTGGAAAGAGATCAGAAGTCATTACAACGGCAATAAATGCACTTGGTGTAATAAATATTGTCCGAGAAAGGTATTAATGACAAATGATTGGAAGAGTTAATTCAAATAACCTCGTATCAGCATAATGCATTAAATGCGACTGACAGATTTGTACAGCCGAATGTACAGTGAACAGTTGCAGGTAGTTGTTTAAGGTTAGGACAGGAACTCGAGGAAGATCTGAAATCTGTCTCATCTTCAACGGACAGATTTCAAACTGCTAGTCTAAATAGATCTACATTCAAGAGTTAGAAACACTCGACACAAAAACTGAGAGAACTCAACGATCAAACTTTCTAAGTCTCAAAAACTCAAGAACATATCACTATCAGCAGAGTCATTTGTTGACAAAGCCAAGTTGAATAAACAATTCAAATACATAAATATGAGTGATTTCTGTAATACTGAGTGTTGTGAGAAGTAGATATCCATCTTAGTGAGTGATATTACTTCAGAATATAGGTCTTCTTTGTGATTTCCTATTGTGAACTTGTGGCGTCATCATTGTTGTAAAAGAGGAAGTAGAGTTGTACTAATTATTTAGTGTTCTAGTGGAACCTAAATCTTTGTGATTTAGAAGAGTGGACTAAGAGGCATTTTGCATGTATAACCACTATAAAAATTCATGTGCTTGATTACTTGCTTTTAACTTGCATATTTTCATAAGTAAACAAACATTTGAAAAGATAAATCTTTTAAAAGAGGAATAGATAAAACTAGGGTAACACCTTTGAAGATAAACTTGTTTGAACAACATACACTTTCAAATCCGCTGCATAGAGGTTTTCAAACTCTTAAGTTGTCTGAAAAGAGAAGTATATCAGACGAGTGGTCTTACTTGCGCTGAATAAGCTAAGTGCTATATCAGCTAAGTAGTCTCATAAGGACGATAAACTTACTTTACTTATATTAGAGAAAAAAATTTAAAGGTACAGAGGTCTATTCACCCACCCCACTCCTCTCTAGACCTCATCTGACCACTTGGGACCAACAATTGGTATGAAAAATGGACTTTGGCCTATTCTGTGGTATGACGATGGACTTTAGCCTATTCTATGGTATGAAAATCCATATAATATGCATAACATTAAAGGATTTTATAGTCCAACTCCAAAAACTAACATTTAAAATCCTCAAATGACATAAATTAAACAACCAAAATCCATATTCATAGACATAAAATTAATAGATTTTAAAGTCCATAAAATCAGACAAAAATTGTTAAATATTTTAATCCAATAATTCGGTTTTCGATTCGGCTCGGTTAACCGGACAAAATAATCGAATCAAACCGAATAGCTTTGGTTCGAATCGGTTTTCATCGAATTATTTCGATTTGGTTCGGTTCGGTTCGGTTTGGTTCGACCTGTTAACCGAACCGTGAACAACCATAATAGTCACTCTGTTGAATCAAGTCTTCACTCATCTGACTTGACTCTGCTGAAAATGACCAATTTGATCTTCACTAATCCGAGATTTCCACTAAGCTGATTTTGTCACTTGTCTTCCAGACCGTAATTCAATCATATCAGATGATTGAACTTTCAACTCTTGAATACTTCTAATATTCAATTATCATCTTCAGTCCAAGTATTCAACTTCAGAAAAATGTTTAATAAGCTTTCCACAACTTAGTTGATGACTTCCTTTTTGTTATCATCAAAACCCTTCTCTTCTAAATTTATTTCCAACTAAAAATAAACATGCATATTTTGGAAATGTCCAGACGTATTTATATTAAAATGAGTGTTGAATGATTACAATACAAAAAACATAAAAACCTATCCTATCATCTTCCCGATTTAGAAAATATAATAATGAAAGTGTATGGGTCTTTGGTTAGCGTCAAACACCATATGAACCAATTAATTAAGTAGCGACTCAATTCAGACTGCAACCAGTCACCCCTTCAAACCCCGATGTCGAAAGACATAATTAATTTTTGGAGTATCGCAGCCATTATTGGCACGGTATTTCAAAAATCTTTCTTTAATGTCTCCTTCATCTCTACTTAGCCGCTGCTTTTCTAGCAACTCAAACGTCGTTTTTTTCTTTAAAGCCGCCATTAACCTCATATTTTAAACATCCAAACCCTTCATTTCCTCTCTTCACTTTCACTTTCATCTCTTCTTTCTTTCCAGTGATTAATCAGAGAAAAACTCCCAAAAATCCTCCCTCTTCTCTAACTTGCGAAGAAATTTCTCAGTTTTCTCTTGCTTCCTCAAGCCCAAGATTCAATTTTTTTTAGCCCTAATTTCACTTTTTGCCATGAAAAATGTCATCCCCATTCAAGTTATATAGAGAGAAAATGGAAAGCCTTTTTATACTCTTTTCATACTATTTGTCATTAAATTTTTCTTTTTATTACTCAATATGAATATGCAAGTGGTATGTTTGAGCTTTTGTTAGGCTCTTGGGTTTCATTTAATTATAAAATACATTCTCCTATGGGTATCATGTTTGTTTGCTGATCTATGTTTTTGAGTTATTACTCGTCTTTGTATAATTTTTCTTCATGATTTGGCTTTTGCATTTTCATAGCCCTTTCTTTTTATACATACATAAATTTCAACTGTCAAAGGTGCAAGCTCCTCTTTTGATTATTAATTCAACTTTCAATTTCTTAACCAATAGGTTGGGGTATTTTAGTTTGTTATAAAGAAGGATAAATTATGGTTATTCCCCTAAGGTTAGGCTTAATTAAGAAAATTCCCCTCACGTATTGGGTATTACAAAAATCCCCTCAGGTTGTCACATTCTTACAATTAACCCCTTGCCTCTAAAATGTTCCAATTTTGACCATAGGGTGTAATGTATATAATATTTAAAAAATTTAAATTTTGAATATTGATTGATATATCATATAAATTATAAAAATGATAGTCATATACTATTTACTATCAAAATAAGTAATATAATTTAAAATTGCCCATAAATTTCAATAAATATTGCATTTTTTTTACATATTTATTAATAATTTAATTTTTATAACAAAAAATTAAATTAAATTATAATAATAAAATTTATAAATATAAAATTATATTACACTAATTAATTAAATAAAATAATATTTATATTGGATTAATGAATATTTAATTTATAATACAATATAAACTTTATTAAATTGGAATATTTTATTTATAATACAACATAAATTTACTAATATAGAAACTTAATTATATAACTAAATATATAAAAACTTGTTTATATATATTAATTATTAAAATTAAATTCCTATTTAATTTATTGTTATACAATTTAAATTGTTAGTAAATATGTAAAATAATTTTTATTTTTATTGCAATATTTATTGAAACTTATGGGCAATTATTAATTTTATCAATTATTTTGGTAGTAAATATAATTATAACTTTTTTAATTTATAAGATATAACAATTAACACCCAAGCTTTAACATTTATAAGATATTTAACATTACAAATAACACTCAAGAGCAAAATTGGAAACATTTTAGAGGCAAGGGGTTAATTATAAAATGGTGATAAACCTAAGGGGGATAATGCCCAATACGTGAGGGAAATTTTTATAGTTAAGCCTTACCTCAGGGGGTATCCGTAATTTACCTTCTAAAGAATTATGTTAACACCTATTTTTAGTTTCATGATTTCTCTGCCAATATGATTTTCTGCCCTAAATTTGGATCGAAGAACTGCATTATGGTAGATGCAGCTTCATATGAAATGGGTTCTTAGATTTTTGTTAAAGTATCAACCTTTTTATGTCCCAAGCTCTATCTTTTGAAATTTTATTTTTCCATTGTTTGAATTTGTATATTGAATAAATTGCAGGTTATGTTCCGAGTCCTCAATGAAACCCTTCTCTAAAACTGCAAATGGATCTAGACCCCAACAAATGGATCAGGTCAAACTCAATCATCATTCCCAGATGAAATGAAAAAGTCTTTTATTTCAACAGATGAAGATTCACACAAGGGCAGACACTCAGTCTCCCTTGTGTGCTAAGACTGGTGCAACGCCGAGAGGTTGAGAAGATCAGTGCCAGCCCAACCCATAGGCAGCTTTGATACCTGCGTAGGGCCCCCAAATTTTTAGGGCTTCTATATTAATTGTTAATGGCCCATGGCCCAATTCTTGTTGATTTTTTTTTTTTTTTTAATTAATCAAGTCCAAAACCATATTCCACATACTACAACACATTTAAAATATATATATATATATATATATATATATATATATATATATATATATATATATATATATATATTGATTGATATGTAGAGAGGTAGCCGCATATTCATTGTTGAGTTCACAAATCAAATAAAAAAAAGTTGGGAAGATGAAACATCATTTGTCTTCACCAACGTCCTTCTCCATTAAAGAAAACACAATCCTCGAGAAAAAATGTCATTATATCAAACCATGATTTTCTTATAAATATTCTTCCTATATCCATAATCTTCTTCAAAAATATTCTTCTCATCTTCATCTTCATCTTCATCTTCTCTTTCTTGCTATTTTGCTATTGTGCCCTAAGACGATTAATTCATAAAAAACAAAAAACCAAAAACAAAAAACAAAAATTTGATGAGACTCAAAATAATGTTTTTAAATTATCACTCGAAGAATCTTTTATAATCGAATATTTCTTATACATTTTAGATTGAGTTATTTCTTCAATTAAAAGTAGATTTGAACAATTTAAGAATTATAAAAATACTTCTGATTTTTTATTAATTGTTAAAGCTTTAAAGTCTTTAGATGATAAAACTTTGAAAGAATGTTGTAATAATCTTGAAAATGCTTTAAAACATGACTCAATATTAGACGTAGATGGTTCTGGTTTATATTAAGAACTAAAAGTGCTATCAAAAGTTGCTCCTACCCAAATAGACAAGCCAATTGATATATTTAATCATATAAATTGGATTAGTTCTTATCCAAATAGGTTCGTTTGTTATAGAATTATATTCACTATACCTGTAACAGTTGCATCTGCCGAAAGCAGTCTTTCCAAATTAATAAAAACATTGTTTACGTTCGACAGTGACCCAAGAAAGATTAAGTGGCTTTGCTATTTTGTCTATAGAAGAAGATATGTTAGAAGAATTAGAATATAAAGATTTAATAAATACTTTTGCATCTAAAAGAGCAAAAAAAATAAATTTAACATAAAGACCCCAATTTTTAATTTTGCCTGGGCCCCCAATAGCCCTTGGACCGACCCGGAAAAGATCAAAGTTGTTTATAGGAACTTGCTTTTCGGTGTCTCCTAAAATTGTTGTTAAAAGGTTCCGGAAAATTAAGAGTGTCACACTCAAAGGGAAGCCAACATTTACCGTTTTCAGTTTTTTGTCGGGATATTGGGGTGCTAATGTGCATTCTTGGCTTGTAATGTTTGCGGAAGTGTACCCTTTTCTGGAGGAGCCGGGGCTTAAGAGGATGACTCTCCGTGATGAGACCTTAGGCCATCTCCAATCAAAGGGCTTAAAAGCCCTGCCCCTGCCCCTGCCCCTGTCTACTCGTCTCCAACCGAAGGGCTTTCCCCTTCTAATTAATTCCAATTTCAATTCTTCTCCACTCTCACCATAATAATAATAATTGTTATAAGAATAATAATAAGACTACAAACAATAAAATTAATGGTGATAATAATATTATTATTATTAAATTAATAATAATAATAACATATTAATATTAAAATTTTAAAATTATTTTTACTCCATTAACTACAGTACCCAGTCAAAATTTTCAATCTTTTAATTGACTTATCATGTTAATTATTCACATTTTTTGCGTATTAAATATTTTAAATATTAATATACACAGTGTCATATGATATTATCAAATTATTTACTAAATATTTTAATTAAATTATTTATTATAATTTTTTGAAATTTAGTCAAGTTGACTGGTCAACGGTACCAATGGATAAAGATTAATGGGACGGAGGGAGTATATAAATATCGTATTTGAATTCAATGGATAAAATTAAAAAATAACATTTAAATATATATCCACCTATATTCTAATTAAATTTAAAAATTATACATTGGGAAAATGTTGATGATTTTATTTAAAACAAAATTTACTATACATAATATAAAATTGGTGGAGAAAAGGAATTAAAAAAAAAAAAAAAAGCTGCTTTATACAATAAATAACAGCAAAAAAAAATTAAAAAAAAAAAAAAAAGTGCAGCCACACGGGCGCGTCCAAGCCCGCAGGGTGAAGGAAAGGAGCCTTCCTTCACCCTGCCACCCTCAGCCCAGCCCAAACCCCATTGATTGGAGTAGACTTTTTGGCCACCCTCACCCCTAGCCCCAGACCAACCCCCTTGATTGGAGTAGCCCTTAGAGCTCTTGGCTAAGTCGTTTCTGAATTTCAAGGCTTTATCTTTGTCGAGTTGCAATGGGCTCAAAGCAATTGCCAGTCATTGCTGGTAGGGCTGTCAATGGGGCGGATTTCAATCGGATCCATACGAATCCGGTCTAAAATTTATTAGGATAATATTTCGATTAGAAATTCGATGGACTTGATTCGATTATAATGGATTCGTTATCCGAAACACATGGAGCGGATATAAATTTAGGTCGATCCGATCCGTTAAATTTTCGTTTCCGATAAAAAAAATTAAAAGAATGATATATATATATATATAATGTTTTATAAAAGTAACTACCTTAATAATATTTCACTGTCAATTTAAGAAGATAATAATTTATAACTTGTTTATAAATTTATTTAAACCAATATTTTTAGATAGTAAAGGATGTTTGAAATGTGAGCTAAAATTAAATAAAATTATAAAGTTAATAAACTTGTTTTAGGAAAAAATATTAATGTAATTTTTAAATGAAAATTTTATTGGATCCGAAAAAATCCGATATCCGGCCAAATCCGACCAATATCCATTGAATTAAAAAAATCTAGATCTGAGCACAATCCTAACAAGATCCGAATCCGAAAGGATTCGATCCGATACATACTCTCATATTCAACACATAAAATATGAAATAGAAAAGAATAATTTAAAGTATAATCAATTTGTATGGTTCAGGATGAAGTCGGATCTGGACGAGCATGATCCGACCAAAATCATACCCATTGACAACCCTAATTGCTGGAAAGGCTCTTTATTCTTTTCCGTCATATACATTATTATTTTTGCAATATTATTGTTGTCTTTATATTCAGTTTACTTGGTATTGAGTTGTAGCTCTTCCATCCATTACATTATTACATGAAAAAAGCTAAGTCTCGTCGATTGCTGGTAGACACTGTATTTGTTTCCATACAATGTAGTGCTCGTATGATATTTTCAATGATCCTTATGTCCAGGGACGGACTTACAAAGGGACGGGTGGGGTTTACAGTCCCTACTCAATTATTTTTTTAATTATTATACCAGTAATATTTTAGGATATTTTGGGCGATCAATAGATAAATGATAGTCTAATTATATTTATAGAGAAAGAGACATAAAATGAAAAATTGTCACTGTAATTTGTGAGTGTAATTGGTGTCATTTGAATCGTAATCAAGTTTTTGGTTCTTTTAGGGTAATAAGGGTATCATATGTATTTTAAGTAACTTGTGGGTTTATTTTTGTCAAAAGTTCACCTCTTTTTTGTGTATCCTCATATGTATTTTTGCATGAATGAAATATGATTTATAAGCATGAGCTAACACATCGTCAGTACGAAGACATTAAAAATGCATTCAATAATTGCATAAGACTTCAAATAATTTCGGGTTTATGGGAAGCCATTTTTCTTCATCTCCCTGTTCTTTATGGAGCATGTGTCCGTTTGACTTTCTTGAACTTGAGCGATGTGGGATTTCTTCAAAGTAGAGAATTTTCAAAGCTTATTGGGAATTGCCCTAATCGCCGACGCCTTTGGGTAAGAAATTTTAATGTTATGATTGCTTATATGCATATTAATTTTGCCAAACAGTAATTAGTTGTGGTTTATATGCTTAATGCAATTTTCATACAAATGATGTATAAGTTATGAATTACAGTAAATTTAATTAATTCAATTGTACAACAAAAATTGCAGAAACCATCTTCAATTCAACACTAACTACCTATAAAAATCAACACTTCAATCCTCTCCTCTCATCAAATCAAATCATCCAAGAAATCAACATGTTTTGGGAAAAACAAAAAGATATGGCTACACTTTTCTTAATGTTACTTGTGTGTGCGACGATTTTGACCACTCCGTCTCTAGCTATAGAAGCCCCCAAGTCCAAACACGAGGAAAATACACTCATCACGACAGAGCAGATGGAGCAACAAGTACTCTTTCCTTGGCCATGGAAACGAAAACCTCCACCTCCACACATCGGTAGACCGCATGAGCCACCACCACATCATCACCACTGGCATTGGCACTGGCCATGGAGTAAGCCTAAGACACCTCCGAAGTCGCCTAAGGCTCCGTGGTGGAAGCCATGGAAGAAACCACCACCAAGCGATTCTGATTCGCTAGTAGAGATAAAACGTCTTTGGGGGAGAAAGAAGTTGTTACCACCGCCAATATTCTAAGATAAAATATGATATATGATATATGATGTTTAATATTATTTAAATAATAATTGCTAGCTAGTAAATTCTATCAAATATTTATTATTCTTCTTTGTTCTTATAATAATAATTTCGCGTTAGAATATCTTGAAAGTAATGGTTCTAAGATCTCCCAAGACGCCCCAAAACGCAACGGGATACAAAAATTTAATCGAGGAGTCGACAACCCCAAATGATACATTGAATAACAATTAACAATAATTAATATCAACGAGAGTTTCTGTCATTACTTTATCCAAGATTAAATAGGCAAAAACACACTCATATTAAATGTAAGTTTGTAGATGAGGGAATTATTCTTTTTATATCAAATTTTTGTCTATTTTTTACATTTCATACCATACCTTTTAAAAAGACATATTTCATATCAAAATTAGACAACATTTTTCACATTTGTTTTGACCGTTAATTTTTGAATGGAAAATGTCATGTGTCAAGCACGTGACCGTTAAGTCACAATCTTCAAGGGGATATTTGCAATTTGGCCAAAAAAACTAAAAATTAGGAGGGGATAATTGCAATTATCGGCCACCGCTACACCACTACCACTGCCCAACCCTCCCCCACCTGAAAACGGATCTTTAACACAACCGGTGATTTTGCAGCCATGGCGTGGCGGCGTTTCTTATTGCCCGTTGAAAAATAGATTTAAGCCTCATTTATCTTTTTCTTTTTCATTTTTTTTTTTGTTAGCTTTGATTTGCTGTCAAAATGGTTTCAATTTCATTTCAGGGATTTCTTTTCTGTCTTTAGTATTTTCCAAAATTTTACCTTAATTTTCAAAATTCTTGAACCCGTGACACAAATCGGACCCCATTCGAAGAACACGAGGGGGGGGCGGAATTGGAATTTGAATTGGAATTGAGATTGGAATCGAATCACCGAGCGGCGCCAGAACCCGATGAGGTTATCGTATATGTTGAGGATGAAGTAGAGGTGTTTGTAAGAGATTTTTCGGAGCCCCATTTGAGAATTTGGGTTTTGGATCCCCATCTACGGAGGCACATGGCGTACCATACGCGGTGGTCGTGGCGGCAGAGGGAAAGGAAACGCTTTGAGGTGGAGGTGAAAGAAGAGAGTTCGGAAGAGTGGAGGAACGATTGGATGCACATCTGAAGGTCTCCGGGGAAGTTGTTGAATGAAGGTGGTGGTGGTGGAACATTTTTTTCCCATTTTTTTTCTTCTTATTGATGGTTTTGAGGTTCTGGGTATTAAAATTGAAGATAAATATTGAACAAAAAATGTTTTTTTTAGGAATAGAATATTTTCTAGACAATGGGTGGATGATTATGTTTTAGAAATTTTTGGAGGAATTTATGATTTGGTTGGAATTTTGAGGATTGGGGGACTTGTAGAAGACTTTCTTCTGCTCTGGTAATAGGAAATGAGTTCTGCAATTTTACCAGGACTATGTTACACTGAGGGAGGGTTGGTCTGAGAAGATTGTGGTGGTGGCGCCTGAAGGAGGAGGTGGAGGATGTGGAGAGAGGGATTGGGGCAGGGATAATTGCAATTACCCTCTCCCAAATTTTAGGTTTTTTTGCCAAATTGTAAATATCCCTGAAGAGTTAAAGATAGTGACTTAACGGTAACGTGCTTGGTACATGACCTTTTCCGTCTAAAAATTAACGGTCAAACAAAATGTGGAAAATGTAGTCCAATTTTGATATGAAATGTGTCTTTGTAAAGGTATAGTATGAAATGTATATATGCAAAAGTTTGATATCAAAAGTGCAATTTTATCGTTTATAGATCATACCTATGCTCTCACAAGTTCGGGAGATGAAGATCCACAAAAGTATGGATTTCAAATCCTTAAAAAGCCATTTGCATTAATCTTTGAGATCCATTTTGTAACAGCCCAGACAAAAGTTCAAAAATAAAATTCGAACAAATAAAAATTTGATAAAAATAAAACGAAAATTTTATAAAACAGTATCAAAATCTATCTT
Organism: Penstemon davidsonii; assembly: GCA_034814905.1. Lineage (NCBI taxonomy): Eukaryota > Viridiplantae > Streptophyta > Magnoliopsida > Lamiales > Plantaginaceae > Penstemon > Penstemon davidsonii. The sequence goes on along the minus strand of JAYDYQ010000556.1, from coordinate 9,083 downwards.
TTAAATCACAAGGGCCATTAAAACAAAATCTTTTGTAAGCTTTTAGACAAAAGTGTGACACTAACTGCAACTAGCAATGGTCCACGATATCAAACAAATAAAAAATATTTACATATTACAAATAAATTTTTCAAGTACGAATACATAGTAGAGTGAGATATTTCAGAAAAATTACAAGACAAACACCTTACGATATGTTACTTATTTCGACCAACCAAATACATGGGACTTCACTTCATGGACCAATGACCGAGCTGAACCAGAAAGAGACCCCGATGTACAATTTTCTATTACCTAAATACTAAAAAAAGTAATCATGAAATGCATAAGCTGATCGTCCAACTTAGAGAGGCTATGGTGCACATGGGCATATGAAGTGCAATGCATGCATGCTCAATCGTACATACATAAAACAAAATCAACAGAACTCAGGATAAGGAAAGAAACAGATCATAGCAAATAACAACATATTACAGATACCAGAGGTTGTTGAAGCCGTCTTCTCTTACCCTCCATGCAGATCAACCAGATACACCAGTAAGGAGCGACCTTACACAGACAGATGCATTGACATGTCGTTGCTAACAGTCAGGAGTTTGACTTCACTCCCCAAGCATACCCCCATACTTGGTTCGTGAGTCTGGTCAATAGTGAGGCCGAGGCAACCTTGTAGCCATCTACTACCCAGGTTGCTTCAAACCGTTGTCGACCGAAAATTTGGTGCCCCAAACAGAACAGAGCAGAACAAAACATAATAGAACAAGACATACGAAACAATAATAAAACAGTAACAAATAGTAATAATCATAACAAATAAACACTATTCCAGTATATTTATCAAAATGAATCCACCTAATCATACGAACATATCATTAACTAATACCTACAAACATAAGTCATATATGATTTCAACTAAGCATGCTCATGTGTAATAAAATTCACAAGTATTAACGCATACCGTACTTGACCAAAGAAAAATCATAAACACAACCGAAATTTCATATATATTATTTTGATTAAACATGCTCGTGTGTAATAGAACTAACAAATATTAACGAGTACCATATTTTCTATTTTATTCTGTCTAAGCATGCTCATGTTGTACGGCATAACCAATAAATCTCATAATATACAATTAATGAAGACAAAACACATACAGTTCATATAATCATAAGTTCCTCCACCGACTAAGCATATTCATATAAAACATAATTTAAAAAGTCTCACACATGCACTCTTTCATGCTCATCCAAACATAACATACAATCATATAATCAATATTCTTATATAATTTCTAAGTAACCATACATAACCACATTCAAAGGCTCATGCCAAAACTCAACCATTACCACATAAGGACTCAATACCACATTACACAACGCTCACTTGGCTTGTTTACTCTAATACCAATTCGCCTTCGATTCCTGAATAATAAATACAATACTTAGTACTAATTCGATCAATGTCCAAAAGAACAAAGTCAATCCAAAAACATTAAGTTTAACTTGTGCGAGATCGACATAATAATTTGAAATCTAAAATACTCATGAGTCCAAATTTTTCGAGTAAATTAGAATTACAAATATTAATTTTCAAATATTTAAGCATAATAAACACTAAAAATCTTTAGGCTAAATATCCATTACCCAATTAAACTCGAATATTCAATTGGAGACCGGATATGGAATCCTCATTTCGAAATAAAGTCGTTGATCGGAGCAGCCTCCGTTGACTGTCGTTGACTAACACCGGAAAATTAGCCGAACACACCATTTCACTCTCGTTTGTGCCTAGAACACCATTTTAGAGCCTAACCATTGGAAAGGTGGTCGAAAAACCTCCATGCAAGAAGACCCACTTTGAAGTCGTCGTTTGCCATCGCCTTCGTCACTTTCCCAATGAATAGTGGTACCAATGGAAAGCCCTCGTCGAGTAGATGAATTTTGACAAATCATTCGCTCAATTTGGTTAAGAAAAATGGAAGTTATAATTATGTGTGTGTAAGTGTGTGTAGAGCGTGGAAAGAATATGACAATGGTGAAGTAGAGAAGTGTAAATTTCCAAACCTTTTCTCTCTGATATTTTTTTTTTTGCTGAAATGTATGTGTAATTGTGTCTAATCATAGTTGGAAGTAATGAAAAATAATGGGTAATATCCATTAGTTCTTCTCCAATAATCATGAAAGGCAAAAATTCAATCTTCATACCATAAAATAGGCTCAAGTCTATTTTTTATACCAATCGAACGAAAATCATACAAAGTCACACTTTCATCAGTTTTGTAATAAAAGTATCACGTGTCGATTAAGTTGACTTGAAATGGAAGTATGATTTTTGTTTGATTGGTGTAAAAAATGGACTGGTATAAAAATTGAATTTTTGCATCACTTTCAATTTTAAATGTAATCAACTTTAATTTGTTTGTTCTTGACCATACATTTTCATCTAAACAAATGTATATTAACCAAAGGGACAGACGGCCTTTAGTAGGCTTAGTATCAAAATAGTCCGGTAAGGATAGGGACCGACGACTTTTAATCGGAATGGCTCCATGATGCAGACTGCACGCTTCTAAGCTTGTCCTCCAATGTTTTGTAACAAATAGAATTAGGCGATATTTATTGGAGCTTATAATTTTTTGTTTATGCTTAACTTAAAATAAAAATGACAATAAGTTATTTTGTTTATGTAAATAGTTGTATTTGCAAATCATTGAAAAACACAAAAAATATTGCATTTGACATAAGCAAGTTGATAAATCGAAATATTTCAAGCATTAGCTAAAAAACACGACTACTTCTCCACTACCTTAAACTAAATATGGGCAATTTTGTTTATCTACTAAAATAATGTTACATAGTTATATATTCGAAGTCATACAAAGACCTGCACAGCTTTACTCCGTTTTGTGTACTTAATTAAATTCGAGAATAACTATATAGGTTGTGCTCATGGTTACTAACAAGGGTCTACGTCCAACATTAATGATAGATTACTTCATGGAAGAAGATAATCATTAATGAACTTTTACGTGTAGGTCTCACATTAGAATGAAATTTTGATCAATGAAATCGATCAACATTCCTAGCTAGCAAATGGGTGTACTGAGAATTTTTTGTATTAGGGCTCGTCGAAGTTGATCATAGCAAAGACCTTTCAATGTTGGATTATGTTAAAAGTGTAACACACGAGTAGTTGAGTAATTTGAAATGTATAATTGGGTTGGATTGTAATCCAAGTCAAATTAGCCTTAACTTTTCTACTAAAAAAAAATCTTTCTAAATCAAATAATTTTACTTGGTAAGACTGGACAACAAATGTTTGAGTGGTTAATATAAGAAATTGAATCAATTTATATCTATGTCTAATTAAATAAAATGTAATAGGCAAAAATTCATTTTTCATACCATAGAACAGGATAATTTTCATTTTTTACGACACGTGCCTCACACGTGAGTTTTTTCCTATAAAGGTGACTTAACTGACCACGCGAAAATTCCGTTAAAATACTTGACGGAAGTATGATTTTTGAAACAACAGTATTTTTGTTCAATTGGTATGAAAAATAGACTTTAGCCTATTCTATGGTATGAAATTGAAATTTTGCCAATCATGAAACCTCCACTTGTGATTTTCACAGGCCAGCGACATATGTCCTGCTGTATTTTATTTATTTTATTTAAAGTTTTGGTAAAATTGCAAGTTGACCTCTCTGATCTTTTCAAAAATGACACTTTAGTCGTAAACTTTTAAAAACAGCAAAAGAATCCCAGAAATAACTAAACTTAACCATATTTGTCAAGAATTCAATTACACTTTCACTCCCAAAGCTTTTAAAACTTTAATCTCCAATATCTCTTATATTCAATATCATTTTAGTTTTATATAAAAGCACAACTTAATTTGTTACCAAAAATAAATAAAATTATCTGAACTTTCTCAAAATGCATAATGTGACGCCCCGCTCCCCGGGTCAGGTCCTATGTGGCCCATCCCAGAGTTCGGGATTGTCCGGCGCGGGATAACCCATCATAGTTGCTGATTTTTTTTTTTTTAAAACATGATGACATAATTAAAGCATATGATAAATCCATATTAAAAATTGAAAAGGCCTACTAGCTTCGTTATATACGGAGAAGGGCAAATATATGGTCATACGGGTAACCCCGCAAGCCTACAGAAAACATAAACACAATATCCAAAATACATCATTCAACCTTATAACAAGGTGACAACAAAAATAGTAGAGTTGCGAAAGCAAGTAAAACGAAAGGGAGGACAATCCCTCAACGACCGACTGGATCCTGAAAACTGACTCAACGACTCAACCATCATAACCCGAGACTCCTGCATCTGAAAAGATTGATAAAAAGAACGCGTAAGTTGATCGTCCAACTTAGTGAGGTTGTGGTGCATTGTGTGTGTGACACATGGATGCTACATAATATATATCTTGAGCATATAAACGAATTAAGCATATATCACATATATAAAATCAAAGCATAGAGTTCAAATAACCAAGAGTTGATGATGCCGACCTTCACTTACCCTCCATCCTTATTCTGATGTCCATCCAAACACACCGAGTAAGGAACGACCTTACTATCTGAAGTGCATCGACATGTCTTTTCCAAAGTTCGTTCTTACTCCCCAAGTGTTCCTCCCCACTTGGATTGTAAGGCCAGGCCTACGAGTAACCGTGACAATCCTGCCGGCCAGGTTGTCATCGGGTCCATATAGCAAACAAATAGGGCCCACACAAGATCGGAAACAAACAGAACATAACATATCAAACAAATATAACATTTTACCAACAATAACAATTCACCGAAAGCAATTTAGATATATGGCCAGGTGAACATATTCGCAACTAAGTAGATCTAGATTCGGGTGTATGTATTAGGATAATCATGTTGATATGCTAAGTGATTCATACAAGTCAACCTATTTGCAATATATACAAGGAGAGTAACATAGCACATGTTCGGATTATTCATAGCTAATGTACATGCTTAGACTCGACCTACTAGCATATCAGACTGACACACAAATGAACACACAGCGCTCACCTGTGCTGCTTACGGTTCTTGAAAGTTTCTTGGTAGAACGGCGATTCCAGATCTTGTACATATTTACGTAGCTTTTAAAAATCTAAACACGTACAAGAACTTACGATCGACTAAGGAACACTTTAGTCGCACTTATAGTGGTGTCATGGTCGAAACGAGACCATGATCAAACTTGGACTAATTAGTCCGGCTTGAGGTTTCCTTAGGTTACTAGGTATGGAAAGCAACAAATAAGGATTTATAAAAACCCGAAAAAGCTCTTTAATAATCCAACAAATACTTTACTTAATTTCAACAAACAAGTTTAGATGTTGTTTTGTTTAGGTTTAGACTTCATTTTAAAATTTTCAAACGACTTTGAGTACTTTAATTATTTTAAAATAGGTATACATTTAATTCCAATAAATCAAAGTTTATTTTTGAGTTATTTATTTTTCAAATTTTGAAAACTTTATTTATTTACTAATTTTATTTTCGAATTAATTAAATTCAAAATAATATTTAATCAAAATTGTTTTATCTTATTTTCAAATTGTGAATTATTTTTAATTAAGAATTAAAGTTCGCTTGAAATTATTCTCTTTTTGAAAGTTATTATTATTTAACCATTTTATTTATTTTAAAAATTAATTAGATTTCGGAAAATTCTTTTATTTTAAATAATCCTCTATTTCTTTTTTCAAAATTATTTAAGTAATATAATTATTTTTCAGAAAAAGATTTATAATTTAATTTAAATTTTATTTTTGGAAAAAAGGGGTTATTATTTATTTTCAGAAATAATTATTTAAAATTAATTAGTATTATTTTCTAAATTATTTATTATTATTTTTTTTTTCAAAATTTAATGTTAAATAATTATTAAAATTATTTTCGATATTTTTCAATTTTGATTTTCAGAATTTAGTTATAAATTTCAAAGTTATTTTTAAGTTTATTTAATTTTATTTTCAGAATTTAATATTTAAAAAGAGTTTTCAAACAATTTTATGTTATGCAAATAATTCTTCTATTTTCAAAAGTAATTAATATTTTTCAGAATATATACTTAAAAATTATTTCTACAATTTTCAGATTTATTTTATTATGTATGATGTATTTTTCCAAAATTATTTATCATGTATTATTATTATATTTCATAAATAATTAATTTAATTATTAATCTCTTTTTTTTTTTTTTAAAGAGATGTGAACTGGCCCAAAGGGCCAGCCCACAAACATGCCCCAAGGGGAAACTTAACTATGAACTTTAAGGTGTAAATAGAGGTAAAGAAAATGTGAAAATGAGAGTAGAAAGGTATATACACCTTGAGAAAGTAAGAAGACATAATTAGTCTTCAAAAACCAAACAATGCATGTCCACCTACCCAAGGAGCATGTTTGGCCACCCTAGGAAGCTATAAAGGCTCTCCTATCAGCTAAATCAAGTATGGATGGGATTTGCACTTTGCCCCGTGAAGTTTCGGTAAAGTGCATTTTTGCCCAAAAAATATTTATTTTGGACAATTAAGTCCAAATATTTTTCGAAAGAGGTATACTATTATTTTAAAGTATTTTTGTGTTTCTAGATCATTTTAAAGTTAATAAGGACATAGGAGATAATTAAATTGTATATTTTAATCCAAAGTAACACTTAATTTTAAAAAATAAGATATTACACATAAAATTGGATTAAAAATCAATAAAATTCAATTGAAAATTTCCGAAATTTATGGGGCATTACACATAACCTCAAAAATCTTTTAACTAAACAAAAGTAAAACTTTACGAATTTCTGAAAATCGAAATTTTGGGGTATTGCACATTTTCTAAATCAAGATCTTTGCGGTTGAATCTAATTCTGAGCTTAAACAAATTCTTTTGGTGTAGGTCCTTGATACGGTTGAAGACAAAGGACTAGAGGCTGTTGGATCCAGCTGTTTTTTGCTAGAAGAACTTCGAGTCTTCCCTACAGAACCCAATGGCCAAGATAGAGTAACCGAGTTAGGCTTATTGCCGTATCTCATGGATGCCGCAAACTCCGTTATGTTTACTACTTTTGCGGAAGAATGACCAATGCTTCCATTATAACAATAGTACAAAACTGGCCTGATTTTACCCAATTTTGTCTCAGCATAATGAATCCAGGCTAGCCAGATTACCTAACAAACGAGCCTATGGACGAGGCCTTTGGTGAAGTAAAATTTGCAGTAAACTCAATGGCTTTTGGTTTCGGGTTTTTCAACGGATTTATCATTTGAGTACATTGGAAAGTATGCCAAAAATCTTGAGACTCTGTGTAGAATTTGTTGGATGTAGTGATTGGGGACTGCAATGTGTTTTAGACAGCAGGACCTCAGTCGCTATCAGTTGTCTCAAAATAAATTGGTGTTAGGAAAGACGTATATCTTAGTTGAAAATTGCCTACCTCAGGGACTTAGACATTCACGCACCCAAGCACCCACGGGTCGACTGCATAATTTATGAAATAGTAGCATAGTCTGTATATCATATATGTATATGTATATGTGTAGTTGTGTACTATTAATACCAATTTCTCTCAATAATATAGGAGAGAATTGTACTTGTGGTACCAAACTATATGTCGATTTTTACTTGTGGTATTATAAAAATCGAGACCGACACATTTGGTACCACAATTTAAGAAATCGAATCACATTTGGTATCACCGTTAAAAATGGATTTTAACAGATGACGTGGTAATTAAGAGTTATTGCAAAATTGACACCATTACTTATATTGACTGATAATTCTACTCCATAACATTTTAGGTTGTCAAAATAACCCCACATGTTCAAATTTACTGACAATTTTAGTCCACATTGTTGCCCAATTTTAAAAGTGGCTCGAATAAAACATGTGCAGATCAATTTGGAGATTTTACTTATTATATTTACATAATTATTTAACTAATTTAGTTTTATTATTTATATTAACAGACCAAATAATATTTTAATATAAATTTGACAAAATATTAAAAATAAAAACTACTTTTTCAAATCTAAAATATAATAATATTAATATATTTAATCTTTATTAAAAAGATAAAGATACATATTATTTACAAACCAACCACCCCACCCCCCCCCCCCCCACCCCCCCTCCCTAACCCCCCCCCCCCGCGGCCTAGGATTTTGGAGGGGGGGGGGGGGGGTTTCGTAGGGATGATTTTTAGTTTTTTTTAATTATAATTATTTTAAGTAATATGTAACTTTATCTTTTTAAAATGTATTAAATATATTAATAATACTATATAAATTTTAGATTTAAAAAAAATATGTTTATTTTTAATATTTTGCCGAATTTATATTAAAGTATTATTCGGTCTGTTAATATTATTTATGAAACTAAATTAGTTAAATAAATATGTAGATATAATAAGTAAAATCTCCAAATTGGTTCGCACATGTCTTATTCGAGCCAATTTTGAAATTGGACAACAATGTGGACTAAAATTGTCAGTAAATTTGATGATGTGGGGTTATTTTGACAACCTAAAATGTTATGGGATAAAATTGTCAGTCAACATAAGTAATGGTATCAATTTTGCAATAACTCTTAACTGCCACATCATCAATTAACGTCCATTTTTAACGGTGATACCAAAAGTGATTTGATTTCTTAAATTATGGTACAAAATATATCAGCCTCGATTTTTATGGTACCACAAATGAGAATCGACATATAGTTTAGTACCACAAATGTAATTCTCAATAATATAGACTTAAATTTCTTTTCATGTATAAGTTGGGCTGGGCCGTGAACTTAATCCTAACAAAAGAGCTAAAATTCCTTCTTGGTATTGCTTTCTTATGGAAATCTAATAGTGAGTTTTTTTCATTCTATATATTTTGTATAGAACAAATGTATAATATTTTTTATATTAATGTATTTGTTAATCTTAAACTTATTTTATAATATACATGTGACGAATTATTGATTGGAAAAACAATTATAGGAAAACCAATTTTCACTGATGCATTTTTCAACACACTCAAATTCTGAATCCGTCCC